>JAGSMR010000059.1:290000-387500 GCA_029286605.1 Sericinus montela
TATATATATATATATATATATATATATATATATATATATATATATATATATATATATATATATATATATATACATATATATAGAGATTAGGTGATGGGGAAACGTTTCTTCGATTTCATAGTTTTATCACTCTAATCCACGGACAATCCGTCTCTGGCTTTACGTAAGTTCTATTCCTATCGTCTTAACAGATTTAGTTTAAGCCTTCTATTCCTTTTAATAGCAAGATACAGTGGTTTTTTACTGTATATACTTTTTTAATAAAGGGCTCGATGTCCTGTTTGGTGCTATGCCTTTGAAGCATAGAGTTGGGGGTTCGAATCTTGCTAAGAACAAACATAATACAACTATTAAACATCATATGGATATTATCATCATCTACTACCAAGACACTATATCAAACAATCTCTAGCAGGAAGGTTGTTAAATAAAAAATATAGCTAACATTCGAGGACACATCCCAACTTTTAGACAGGAACTGCAATAAAGATATTTATCGTTAACGTGAGTCAATGAATCGTGCATTCGATACACATGACAAAGCATACGCCCCACGAAACTTTGAATAAAGCTTCCAAGTTCGTGAACACGGTTCATCTTAAGCACCGATCAAGTGTGTATTCATTAAATGATACCCATGTATTTATTTGGATTTCTTGTTTGAACTAATTTAATTTAATTATGCGACTTTCCTCTTCAGGACGATTTGGGAGGCATCCCGCTTTGGAACGCAGCTGTCATCGGACGGTAAGTTTTAGCCGGATATTTCACGAGATAGTCAATAGAATATTCAAAGCTTTGCACCGTCGTCGCTTCTTACGACAACTACGAGAACAAATTCATAGCTTTTGCATTAAACTTTTGTGGCATCCATAAGAAGCAATGGAGTATAAATTCTTATGTTGATATCAAAATCTTTTCTATATTATTTATTGCAATAAAATTGGTTATTTATAAATAATCCAACAACAATTGAAGAGACAAATGGATCCGATTGAACAACAATAAAACTTACGCCGAAAGAAAAAGGGAAAATTGGATTTAATCAAATCCATGATCGGTAATGAGAGCACTTGTGTCCGCCAATGGATGAGTCGGTTTTGAACGTTACAACCCTAACGAGCTATTAAGTCTGCTTTCACTCAAAACATTGTGAGGTATTCATTCTTCATTAAAACTTCATAACGTACTTCTGTGTTTTATTGTGAAGCGTTAAAATTAGTTACTTAGTAAAAAAAAATTGAAAATATCTTCACGCTTTTCTCTATACAGGGGTAGACAGAGGTCTAGACGATTAAGTTGTTTCGAACCACTTTTCACCGAAGAAATTTTTGGGATAACGTTACAGATGTTGAACCCTTCGCTGTCTTAATGTCCAAGCCATTAATATAATTCGTACGTAAGTTTTTTTGAAAAAACCCACTGGTACGAGTCTACCATCTTGGGATCGAGCTCGGGTCTGTTTATTCGAAGTCCGAACACCCGACCACTCGAATATTGTGACAAAAAATATGTATAATAATATATGTAAAAAATAGTGGGGTAATCCAGGGGCAAATTTACTGCTAAATTAAATTTACTTTTATACTGCATACCATTGGTTTCGACAATTTAGTCAACATACACAATTTAGACAACGCATTTTTAATTGATTAAAAAAAGGATGCTTGGGTGTTTTATTTTTAAAATCGGAAGTAGTTTAAATAATTACGGTGTATGTAATTTACACTAATTATATCAATGATTATTCTATGTTGTCGTCGTCCTAAAAATAATTATTTTTAGGACAATGTGACTGGTGGTGAGCCTGTCAAGGTCTTGTCATTATCCGTGCCAAGCATGTAAATTGAACACATGTGTTACAAAATTCATCAGTATGTGAATTCTAGCTCCTAGGGAATCGAACTCGATCATCTTGGCTCGAACTCCGATCACCGAAACACACGGTTCTTAGAAGATTATAAAACAGTAAATAATATGTTGTTTCATACTGGTATTTCATCTTGATAGCTTTAAAGCACTCGGAGTTATAACGTTTGCAGAGCAAATACAGTCAAGTACACTCTCAGTGTTAGCTTAGTTTCAGATGCCCTTAACGTTAATTATTTCTAATATATTAAGCACAGTACCCGGCAGGTTGCAATTAAGTTCTTAATGTTTTCCCTTAGGCACCTCTTATGTTACCCACGGGTAGAAATCGGGACGCATATTCTATAAAATAGTTTAAAACCAACACAGGTTGTAGTAGGCTCGTAGCAATAAGTTCTCTGAAAGTTATACAACTTATACGGCGACAGGCTCACTATTTGTCACGTTGTAGTGAAAAAATTTTATCAGACGAAACGACTTTATCATTTGAACTTCGTAAAGCAAGAAGAAAAAGTATTTTTGATATTAAAATTCATCGTGACAGAATTGTACAAACCAGAAGATACCATAAGCCAAACCAAAATATTTTATAAATTGAATACGAAAGGGTTCGATTCTTAGACGGGTCAAAGTACCAAACAACTTATTTTAAATTATTTTAGGTCTCAAACATGTACGGTACCTTCGTTTATTCCGATTCCATGACACAAGTGCTTTAGGTACTGACTTCGGGGTTCGAGAAATGTTTGCAATTTTGTTCCTATCTTTGTAAGTATTTATCTTATAATATGTACGAGTGTTCAAAAGTGATTTATAATGTAATGCAATGTCACCAAGACTTGGGTCTTGTATAAAAATAAATTTTATTTAAATATTCAGTCGAAAATGTAACGTGGTCAGCGAAAAATTCTTTTGAATATTTGCCTGAGCGTTTTAGTTTCCACATTTCATTTTCTTTCATTCAACTTCATCAATCTAAGATAACAATATTTTCATAAGAATATATATTCGGTGGAACGTGGGTCAAAGGGACTTAATTGTCTAGACTCGACCTCTGTTTACCCCTGTATTGAGAATTGCGTGAAGATATTTATTCTATATAAAATAGTTTATAGCCGAGCGATACGCCCAGTTTCTCCATGTCTATGCACTGCACGAGTTGTTTAAACGAGCTAATGCAATAATACTTTGCTGAAAGTATTAAGATGAAACATTAATTTGCTTCATATTTAACGACATATAATCCATAGCCTTTCTTTTTTACTATTTCCAACTTCTTTTTGAAAGATCACGATAACATGAAGTCACAACAGCCGAGTGGCTGGGTGCTCGGAATTTGAGTCAAGAGACCCGAGCTTGTTCCCGAGGTGACAGGCTCGGCTAAAAATGGGTTGTTTCAAATCTTTTGTAAGATTTATATCGTTGGCATGGACATAAAGATGGCAAAAATCTCATCATTTGTAACGTTGTCCCAAAAAACTTTAGTGAAAGGTGGGTCGAAAGAACTGAATTGTCTACTCCTGTATTGGGAATGGCGTGAAGATTTTTTTTGTGTAAAAAATATACATGAATAAAGTGTATATATATGAATGAATTCATTCATTCAACTGCTTGATAATATAGTAGTCAACTCTTTGTCAGCTCATTTATTGATCCTCTGCCGACGTAGAAAACCACTTCTTCCATAGTGTCTATGTTTGTGGTACTTTCGTCGATTCCGATATCAAAATAAGTGCTTTAGCTGCTTTGGGATCCGAGCAATGAATGTTGTGTTGTCCCTGTATATTTATTTATAAATGTGCATTTATACTTACATGAATGAAAATTTGAACACCTTTGTAGGTATCCTGAGAAGTGGATTTTTTTTATATAGAAAAGGGAGGCAAACGAGCAGGTGGCTCACGTGATGATAAGTGATTACCGCCGCCCATAAACACCAATACCAGAGGCATAGCAATGAGTTGCCCCCCTCCCCCCCCAGAATTGGGGGAAGGGGGTGTGTGGGCCTCCGGTTGCCTGCACTCACCAGACGAAACTCAGAAGTTTGTTAGACTTCTACTTCACTTAGGTATTCTGTGAGGTCTTGGTACTTCCCCGGTCGAGCTGGCCCATTCATGCAACAACAAAAGCTGATGCGTGGCTCTACCACTGCTAAAATGATGGATGTGTGATTTGTGTATTGGTGACATTTATATTAAAGGATGGGATTTGAATGTAATGTCAATTGTCATTTTTTTAATAAATAAATACATATATAGATAGTGACAACATCACATATCATGCTCCGATCCTGTATATATCAAATGTAAGATGCTAAATGCACATGTGGTATCGGAATCGGAAACAATGAAGCACCACAAACACCCACACCCGAGAAAATGAAGATAAAGTGGGTTTTCTACATTGACTCGAGTTCCAACCAACGTACCAACCACTTAGTTATCGTGAACATATAAATTACAGTACAAATTGGCTCCAAGAAGATTCTTTTTTGGTACAAAAAGCTAGTTTTAAAAGTAATTTTTTGGTGGGTCATCTTCCTTAGAAATAATAGAATATATAGAATATATTGCACTACTATACAGCACTACTACTTTTTAAATGTATTCTTACTAAAGATTTTATTAATAATGTTTGTGTGTGAGTCTAATATTACTTAGAATGTTTTCAGTCTATATGCGGAAGCTTGTCATTGGCATGTAGATGTAATTTTAGTAATCCTATATTGTAAAAATAGCTGTAAGGTCCCCAAATAAAATAAAATAAAATAGTAAAGTAATAAAAAATATTGGAAAGTTATTTTCTAAAATAAAGAGGTTGCATCGTCAGCCTACTAAGGTTTGAACATATGACAATATAGGGATATTTAAAAATAAGTTCCTCACGGAGAAACTGATTTTCGCAACGTCATGACTATGATCGAGAGGAAATGATTGATTTTAATAAGAACTTCCTTATCAGTTATAAATTACCTACTTGTAAAATTTGATAGATTTATTAGTATTCAATAAAATTGTATGATTGTATTTAATTTAATTAGATTTATATAATTAATAATGTATATAATTTACATAGCTCATAGCACTGCCAACACATACGAGTAGTACAGGCAAACCACAAATCAAAATAGAAAACAACTTCTTCTACATTGCCTTGGGACGTTGTGTTTGCGGTACCTTCGTTTTTTTATTACCATAACAAATGTGCTTTAGCTATTTACTTTAGGATCAGAGCAACGTATGTAATTTTGTCCCGGTCTATATGTATGTTGTATCAAATGTCACGATCGCCGGACCCTTTTCCTGCAGCATATCATCCGCTACATTGGCAAGCTATTTTATAGAAATGCTGCAGCGTCAGCCTGTTAAGGCTTGAACGTCTCAGAATATAGGGATACAATTTAAAATATGTAATTCATAGAGAAACTGACTTCAGCAACGTCATAACTGTGATCGAGAGAGAATGATTGAACTTATAGCCCCATTCTTTTAAGTTATAAATTACTTTTATACCTGGATAGATTTATAAGAGGGTTCAATGTAATTTTAACCCAAATTAAAACTATTATTTTGTACCCATAAAACCCCTATACATAATTTTGTAACATTAATAATTTATTTTGTTCGTATTATTGGTTAAAAATTAAGTCACAGATAAAACATAGTCTAGTTAAAATCATAGTAGGATAAATAAAGATACGTAAAGATAGTATAATTTAAGGGTACATTCTTTGGCTGTAACCACAAGGCAAATTAAAAAAATTAACACATTAATAGAATCTGCAAGCTCTTCAGTAACATTTAGTTCATCGTTAACAACTATCGTGAACACGCTCCCGAAATTAGCTCGCTTTCAATTTAATTTGAACGAGTTTGAGACCTCTCTGAAGTAGTCAGTAGCAGAAACTTTAAATGAATTTTCACGAAAAGTATAGGTAAATGTAGGGATTTTTTTTATTGCGGCTAATTTTTATTATATACATATACAACGACCATTCATTCTGATCATAGGCAACACTCAGCAAGCGGATTGGTCCGTGTACTTTTTTGTTCTGGTATATTTCATGGCTATCGCACCATGTGTCGGTAGGCATTGAGAGAGGTGATTAAGAGGATTTTCTCTTAGTTACCTTTCACAACACCTACGATCTCTTAGTGCGATTGCCAATCCGATTGCTCTGCATGGAGATTACGGTAAAGCTTATTACAGGCCATTACATATATGTATTAATATAATATCACATAAAGATGAAATAATACTTCTGACATTATTAAAACTTAACGAAGTCACGATAGCCGAGTGGTTGGGTGGTGGAATTTCTAGTCAAGAGATCCGAGTTTGATCCCCAGGTGGCAGGCGCGTATCAATGGGTTTTTCAAAAAACGTATGTGTGAATTATATCGTCGGCTTGGACATAAAGACGGCGACAGGCTCACCACCTGTTTTTATTACTTATAAAAGCATAATGGACGACTAGTTGCTAGAGACCGTAACTTCGGAAGGGTAGGCTTGTTCTAAGAGTTTCGGATTTGAATCCGGTTAAGAGCAAACATAAATAAGTAAATAAATAAATATAAATATTTTCACGCAATTCCCAATACAGGGGTAGACAGAGGTCTAGTCCAGACAATTAAGTCCCTTCGACCTACCTTCCTCCGCAAACATTTGTTTGATAAATATTAATGTTTGTATTAGAGTCACGGTAGATTTATATGTATATGCGGATAGTTGTCTACATAAATATGTATGTTCGTAAGTGAATTGTAGCGTTTGCCTTACTAAGGTCTAACATTTAGACGGCAGTATATGGATATTCCCCCAGTCATGTTATCCCAAATAAGCATCAGTGGTAAGTGGGAAAGGTCTTCAAATTTTTTTTGTTTATTTTTCAATCTTAGAAGCGACAGCACAAAATCCATAAATAATATTTTTAAACAATGTAAACCACACCTAGGCCACTACTATTACATAAGTATTAGATTATATAAATCTCTGAAATCACGGATGTTACTCGGCGAATGTCTCTCAATTTATAAAAATTATTGTAAGAAAAATTAAGAAATAATAAAAAAAAAACTGAAAGTAAGAAATAGAGATATCAATTGGGGCTTTATGGATACAAAGTAAAAAGTATAATATGTATTTAATGAATACAGTTTATTTTCTTCAATTGAATTTTGGATAATTTGAGATATTTGGAATATTATATTTAAGGCTTCGTCGTATATCCGACCCCTCTCTTCCCGTGGATCGCAAGGGACGACTAAGGTAAAGGCCTTAAAAATGTCAATAACTGCCGACAGATGACGTGATAACCATCTCAAAATATACGGCGAAAATAAGAACACCGGTAATAAGAAAAAGAAAAAAATATGCAGAACAGTCCGGTTTTTAAGTATAATGTATTAAGTAGAATATCACAAGTGTTTATGTGTGCAATCAAGCGACTACCATAGCAAAATCATAAAAGAATTAAGCGATATAGCGATAAACACAGTTTCAGAATTTTTCAATAAATAACTATGAAATAACTTAAGAATTCGTTTTAATTAATTTATTTGTAATTTCACTGTATTTTTTTTTCTTACTACATACTTTTAATTTTTTATTGTTGCTAAATAATTTATTCGTTATTTCATGTTTGTTTTAACAATTTATTTTTGACATGGCTTCAATTGCTTAGGATAAATTTCTTTTTTGTAAATTTTATGATATTAACTTAATTGAAATTAATATTAGTATACCTTGATTATGGTGGAAATACAGTGAGACTATACATGAAACTATAAAACAACTTATATTTATTTAATTTAAATATTAAACACGTACATTTCACAAATAAAATTCTATAAGAACTACAAATAGAATCCGGCTAAGAGCTAACATTTGTGTGATGAATATAAATGTATGTATTAGAGTCACCGATTTTTATACCTGTATACGGATACTTGTGTATATAAATATGAATGTTCGTAAGTGTGTTACAGCTATGGCCTTTCCAATGTCTAACATTAAGACGGCGTTATAGGCATATTTCCACCAGTCACGTTATCCCAAATAAGCATCGGTGGTAAGTGGGTCGAAAGGACTTAATTTTTTCTACTTCTTTTTTATTTTACAATCTGAGAAGCTACAGCACAAATCCATAAATAATATTTTTAATCAATATAGACCACACCTAATACTTACTTACTAACGCCTTTAGAGGCTTGTTAAAGTCCATTGTAGGATATAGGTCTCTCCCATAGGGAGGATTTGCCGTAATCGCCACGCGTGGCAAGCGGATTGGCAATCGCGGCACCAAGGCACTCGCACCTTAGACGAGGAGCTGCCCATCTTCGGTCTGATAATTTTGGTCTGAATAGTAGTTACACACACACACACACACACACACACACACACGCACACACACACACACACACACACGCACACACACACACACACACACACACACACACGCACACACACACACGCACACACACACACACACACACACACACACACACACACACACACACACACACACACACACACACACACACACACACACACACACACACACACACACACACACACACACACACACACACACACACACACACACACACACACACACACACACACACACACACACACACACACACACACACACACACACACACACACACACACACACACACACACACACACACGCACACACACACACACACACACACACACACACACACGCACACGCACACGCGCACGCACACACACACACACACACACACACACACACACACACACACACACACACACACACGCACCCACACACACACACACACACACACACACACACACACACACACACACACACACACACACACATACACACACACACACGCACACACACACACACACACACACACACACACACACACACACACACACACACACACACACACACACACACACACACACACACACACACACACACACACACACACACACACACACACACACACACACACACACACACACACACACACACACACACACACACACACACACACACACACACACACACACACACACACACACACACACACACACACACACACACACACACACACACACACACACGTGCATGATTGGTAACTTTGTGCTATAAATACCATAACTTTGCTACCAGTTTCCTTTGCATTACTTTTATTATTATTTTTTATTTCTGTTTATTATTGTAATATAGATAGTTTAATTTTGTAATACAGAAAGGGGAAGATACAGTTTAAATGTTGAAATACAGTTTTTATGCTTTAACAGGCTACAGAGTATCACATTATGTCATTTTATGTACTACGTGTGGGTTTTCCACACGTAGTATATATTATGACATAAGCTTTATTCTTATTCTTCTTATTCTTTTGTAACAATATTACTTTGTGTACCAATATTGTCTTTTGTAACAATATAATTTGATGACCTCCGTGGAATAGTAGTGTACACACTGGTTTTCGTTTTGTAACCAGATCCGAGATCCGAGGTCTAGATTCCCGATCAAGTCAATGTAGAAAACACTTTTTCTTCATTTTTCGAATCTGGTTTGTGATAAGTTTTGGTTACCATAAGTAAAGCCCGCAAGGTTAAATGTGGCAAACTTTTGTGTTTGAAGACCTCAGTGGATGATTGGCCTACGCAACTGTCTTGATGATACGTCAGCTCTGAGGTCCGGGGTGTGATTCCCGGTCGGGTAAATGTAGAAAAAACTTTTCTATATTTTCTCGGGTTGAGGTGTTTGTGGTAAATTCGTTGTTTCTGATTCGATAATACAAGTGCTCAAGCTTTGGGATTAATCACGTGCCAAAAGTGGTATTTATTGTGGTTCCTATTTAGAAGAGAGGCACATCATTCAATCGATTCATAAATAAATGAGAAATTAAAAAGTGTACTGATTTTTGCGTGTTGTATTTTAATTTCTGATTAACTTAATAACAAAAAGTTAAGTATGACTTAAATCCTGATAAGGTTCTTCGCTCTTCTGCTAATCATAAGCTAAGTATCCCGCAACATTTAACGGTTTCATGCTCCAAGTAAGATTGCTTTCAAACGTATAGTACGTGATCACATATTAAGATCATTAGACAAACATTAATAACTAATCATATTTATTATATTTTAGGTATGTATGTGCTATTTATTTATATTAATGTATCTAGAATATGTTTTTATATACGTATATACCTAGTCAGCTCATAAATTCTGTCACATGTTAAACCTAAAATAATTAAAACAAGTTTATTCATTATGTAACTATTTATATACCACAATGAACTTAACAAAACATAGATTCTTATGACACTTAAGTTTATTCAAAATAACCTCCGTGATTTTGAATACAGGACTTCAATCTGTGCGGCCAGTCGTCAATCGCAGCACGAACAAGGTCCAAGTCAATATCGGCGGCTGCCTTAATCAAGGATGTCTTGAGTGACTCCGCCTTTTCCTCCAAGTGTTGCCATATCTTGTAATCTAACGGATTTAAATCTGGACTAGAGGAGGGCCAGTCTTCGTGACCGATGAAATCGATTTCACGCGAGTGAAACAACGCGAGTTGAACATGGTGTGAGAAACAGGTTCCACAAGGTTCGTCAGGACTGTATTTTGATACACAACTGCATTCGTTTTTACACCTTTCTCGCAAAAATGTACCTCTGTTAAGCCCTAATAAGAAACCTCCAACCATACCATGAGCGAGGATGGAAAATGACCTCGTTTGACACGCGGAATACGGTTGCTTGCTTCTTCACTACTGTATGCGTACATCTTATCATTTTGTTTGTTGTAGCTCTCTTCTGCGGTAAAAAATTTTTCATCCGAAAAAAGAATTTCCCGATATTTTTTTCAAAACAATGTCCTGGTTTGCTTCGATATGCCCGAAGCCCTAAGTCTACATTTAACACCCTTTTCACCGTGGTTCTGCTTAACCCCATCAGAAGGGCCAACAGTTTCTGCTTACGTTTGGGATTTCTTTGAATTCGAGGCTTCACAACTTTTATCACTGCTGTCGGTCGGTCCTAACAGACCGAGGGTGACCACTTCTTGACCTGTCATCTACACTAGAGTCTTCATTGTATCGTTTGATGGTACGATAAACGAATCTTTTGGTTATATTCAAATTTTTCAGTATGACAAAAACTTGAATTGGCGCGTAACCGCAACGATGCAACGCAATAACTGCAACACGGTCTTCTTTAAGCGTCCACTCCATATTTAAAAATGAGTAAAATTCTAAAAAGTATGTAGTTTTATTTTCATGAACAATTCGAAATTCGAAGTTAATAAACTTTTTTGTGGCCAGCATTCTAAAAGAAAAGTTTTTACTGTGTGACAAAACTTATGACCTGACTATGTATATGTGTATGCGTGTGTGTGTGTATCTATATGTATATATATGTATGTGTGTTAATACCTTTCTGAACTACCAGAGTACGGCGACGGGCTCACCACCTGTCACGTTGTCCCGAAAATATCTTCGGTGGAAGGTGGGTCGAAAGGACTTAAATGTCTAGACTAGACCTCTGTCTACCCCTGTATTGGGAATTGCGTGAATATATTTATTTTATTTTATTTATAACTACCAGAGTATGTAATCCGTAATTTCGAGGACAAGCGAAGGAAATAATCTGAAATAACTAAAAAATATTTTACCGCTTTCCCCAATACAGGGGTAGACAGAAGTCAAGACAATTAGGCACTTTGACAGGTGGTGAGCCTGTCACCGTGTTTTATGTTCAAGCCAACGACATAATTCGTACATAAGTTTTTAAAACCATTGGTACAACCCATTGGTACAAACCTACCACCTGGGGATCCAAATCGCGTCTCTTTACTCGAATTCTGATCCCAAACTCTGGGCTGAATAAGAAATACTATAACAATGTTATACTTTTTTCATAAACTCGTCTAGAAATAAGTGTAAATCCTCAAGGGATTTTTGCATTTGGATATAGATTTTTGCAAAGCATCCTAAATAGACATTGAATTATTTATTATGAATCCGTGTCGTCTACGCATATTTACTTATACCTGCTTTTCAGCTTTATCCTTTTACTGTTATCGCATAACTCAACAAAGACTTTTTTATTTACACTGCAGTTCAACGTGAAAAATATCACAAAGGTTCGATGTTCACATTTTAGTCTCCTAAAAACTTACTTCACGCTTTTCTGAATCTAGGGGTAGCCAGAGTTGTAGATAATGGAGTCCTTTAGCTCCACTTCTTCCCGGAGATTTTGGGACAACGTCACGATAGCCGAATGGTTGCGTGATCAGAATTTGAGACAAAAGACCCGAGTTCGATCCCCAGGAGATAGTTACGTACCAAAAAGTATTTATAAAACACGACTTATTAAATGACAGACCAAAATTAAGAGTCACTCATACTAAAGAGGCTGGTAGATGTATATAAGTTATATTTTCGTAAAGTCCGCTAATCATTGCTTCAGTAGCCACTGTCTGTTTTGATATTGATATGATTAATAATCCGGATCTGTGTGAACGTCTGTTCAAACAACGTAACAAGAGTACACTGTTTACTTTATCTTAGACCCAATCTATTTGTAAGAAGTATAATATCAGGCGTTTAATTCATTTTCCATAAGGCGAAATATTTTTTTTGTAAATATATGCAATATAAAGAAATTTCTTCACGTTATTCCCAAGACTGGAATAGACAGAGCTCCAGACTGTTAAGTCTCTTTCACCAATCACTTTTTTCTCTCATCTTTCACCAAAGACGTGTTTTTGGGACAACGTAACAGGTAGTGAGCTTGTGTCCGTGTTTTCATTGGAACTTTTAACTAACATTGATGTATATATACGTAGAAAAATATATCCATTACTAGAACACAAACATTCACATTCATCACACTAATGTTTGCTCCGTTGCGGGATCCGTAAGATATATAGCCAATAAAGCCAATCCGCTTGCCACGTGTGATGAGTATGACAAAACCTACTTTTAAAATAGGCTTTTGTCATGTGCTAACATTGCATTTACAAAGCCTGCATATTAAGTTATAACAGAAATTTACTTAGAAAAAATTAAATTTTGTAAAATGTACTAATAATGTAAATGAATACATTTTTGTATCTTTACGTATTTCCTGGGGGTAGCCAGAGGTCTAGACAATTTAGTCCTTAGACCCACATTTCCATGAAGACCTCCAGGACGATTAGCGTATACACCGGCTTTTATGGTATCGCCAACTCTATGTCTGGGTTCGATTCACGGACGGGAAGAAACCCGCTTTTTCTACATTTCCTCCGTTCTGGGTGTTTGTGGTACATTCGTTGTTTAACATTTCATAAAACAAGAACATATGCTGCCTGCCACCTGGGAATCGAACTCGGGTCTCTGAAATTCCGACCACCCATCCACTCGGCTATCTTGACGGATTTACTACATGTATATGAATATATAGGGTACATACACCAAAATATTTTTTTTTTAATTTGTATCTATCTGTCTGTTTGTTCCTCTTAATCTCTGAAATGGCTGGCCTGATTTTGACGGGACTTTCATAGGCAGATAGTTGATGTTATAAGGAGTAACTTTGAAATTCCATAACATAAGTACATGAGCTGCTTTGGGATCAGAGCAATGTGTGTCATGTTGTTCCTGTATAATATATAGTCCTATATTGTAGAGTACTTATCAATACATGTAAATAAAATTTAAGTGTATGTTTATCATACTGAAAGAACCGTTTTTACTACTATATGTATATGAATATATACGGCACATACACCAAAATATTTTTTTAAATGTTTGTCTGTCTGTCTGTTTGTTTCGGCTAATCTCTGAAATGGCTAGACCGATTTAGACGGAACTTTCACTGACAGATAGCTGATATTATAAGGACTAATTTAGGCTACTTTTAATTTAATATCTTACTTATAATAATTTTTAGGGGTCCGCGTTAATTGTTAAACCGCGGGAAAAGCCGCGGGAGACAGCTTGTGTAAGATATAATATAATTCTATACGTATAATATTTTATATTAAAATTAGCCGTGTGGTTACGGCGTATATACCGTGTGTGTATGTGTCGGTCACATATACGCAATATATGTGACCGACACATACACATAACGGGAATACTATCTCGAAAAATACTTGACAAAAGACGCAGCAGACAGCAGCGTTGGTACATAGTGCCTAGTACTCACCAGTCACCCTAGCCAAGCGTGACGATTGTCGCTAAGCTACTAATGTGTTGTATGTTTATAATAAGTAAAGTAGTAAAGGACTAAGTCAGAATTTCTATATTCATTTAGGTTATAGAACTTTTTAGGTATTTAAGTATTTTATTTATTTATTTATTTTATTTTATTTGGAAAACTTACAGCTGTTTTTTAAATAACTTATGAAGAAAATAAAAAAATAAAAGTAACTTAGAGCTGTTAACATGTTTTTACTTTATACCATAATTACTTTATAGTTCAGTGCTAAAGACTAGACTTTCGGGAACAAACATTAACTTGTCAGAATTTTAACAGTGGTAGAGCCACGCATCAACTTTTGTTGTTGCATGAATGGCCGGCTCGACCGGGGAAGTACCACGGCCTCACAGAATACCGGCGTAAAGTAGAAGTCTTTCAAACTTCTGCGTTTTGTCTGGTGAGTGCACGTAACCGGAGGCCCACACCCCCCCCCCATTTCTGTCGGGGCGGGGGGGCTTCTAAGGGAGGCAACGCATCTGCTGCGGTGGCTCACACACCGTCCTCCCCCAATTATGGGGGAGGGAGGCACTCTAAGGGAGGCAACGCATCTGCTAAGCCTCTGGTATCACTTACCATCACGTGAGCCACCTGCTCGTTTGTCTCCCTTTTCTTATAAAAAATTATGCTAGCTAATTAAGTTGAATTTCGAATTTGGGATTTCTGTAAAATATGATACTGTAATACTAAGATAATCAAGTATTGTTTGGGTCATATCTTAACGCAATTCCCATACAGGGGTGGGCACAGTTTTAGACAACAGTGGTAGAGCCACGCTTCAGCTTTTGTTGTTGCATGAATGGGCAATGTTGCAAGAATGAAAGTATTATTTGGTTGTGAAGAAGAAGTCTTTTAATCTTCTGCGTTTTGTCTGATGAGTGCAGGTAACCGAAGGCCAATACACCCCCTCCCCCATTTCTGGGAGGGGGGGGCGTCTCCTAAAGGAGGCAACGCATCTGCTATGCTTCTGGTATTGCGGGTGTTCATGGGCGGCGGTAATCACTTACCATCACGTGAGCCACCTGCTCGTTTGCCTCCCTTATCAATAAAAAAAAATTAAGTCTTTTCGAAACACTGTGATTCTTTCCTCTAGTATCGTAAGACGCGACTAAGGGAAAAGCCTTGGAAATGCAATTGTCTTCCGACAGACAGCAGTATAGCCACAATATTTATTTATTTATTTACTTGTTATTTATTTGTTTATTTATTTACATATTTATTTATTTATTTATTTATTTATTTATTTATTTGTTTATTTATTTATTTATTTACATGTTTAATTATTTATTAATTTACTTTTTTATTTTTTATTCATTTGTTTATTTTTTTTATTTTTTTATTTACTATTCATGTACACACACAATATAATAAACAGAGAAACAACAAAAAAAAAACAAATATGAGTACAAAGGCACAGCTTTTTTCAATTTGAAATTTCTTCCAGCAGGCCTGTTACTGGAAAACTTATGATAGGAGCAAACTAGTGTGCACAAAAAACAGTATATTAATTTACATTATTTAAACAAAAAAAATATAATTACATATTAATATACATACACAATATACATACATAAATATTAATATATACATAATACTATTGTCTTAACAAATAGTGCTCTTTAACTAGCTTCTAAAACGAAGACACCGAATTAGCCTCACGGATTACCAAAGGTAGGGAATATAGTTCTGTTCTGTGCGAGGGAAATTTTAATAGAGTTTTAGTATGGGATCTACAAATGGTACCAGGAGGATGAATAAAAGAGAAACGAGCAAGTAGGGAGGGGATAGTGGATTTTATAAAATTTTATAAAAGTAGCACAGAATTCGAGTTCTCCTGCGAAAACGGTATAGGAGCCACTTGAGCTGCTTGCGGTAAAAAGAGACATGATCAAAATTTTTTAGTCCAAAAATATACCCAATACATAAGTTTTGCAGGCGCTCAAGTTTATTTAGTTGCTCCTCTGTTGCATCCAAAAAGCAGACATCTCCATAATTGATAAATAGGCATGATAAGCGTTTGGACGAGAGAAATCTTTGTTCACAAGGGCAGAAAACTTTGAAGGAATTTTAACGTGTGGCAAGCGTAATTGATCTTCCTACTAATCTCATCTACGTGTTTACTCCAAGATAGTGTACCATCTATAATAACACCATGGTTTTAACAGCTTCAGCATAATGAATACCAAACATAAAATTCAATAAACCTATGGCGGGCAGCAGCGTCTAAGGAGGATGATGGTAGAGTGGTAACGCAAATTCCCATTCTGATGTAAGCAGAGGTCTAGAAAATGCTTTCTTTTTGACCCTCTTGTGACCGATGTTTATGTTTTGGGACAACGTGGCAGGTTATGATACGTGATACATCGTCTGAATTTCTAAGCGAGTACAATGAAATTTATGTATATATTTACATAGATAAACATTTACATAAATATAAACATGCATGATTAGAATACAAACATTCATGTTCATCACACACATGGTTGTCCCTTGCGTGATCCGAGCCCTCAAAGCTTCGAAGTCGTTAGCTTCGAAGGCAGGATCACCGGATCATTGGGCTATTGGGTCGTCAAAGATAAATAAGGATTATTATGTTGACACGAAATAAATAAAAATGAAATTTTCTTCACTTTTAATCCAGTTATCTTATTATCAAACATTTTTAAGACAAGTAACGTTATAACACGGTCTGGCATTTACAGGTTTTATTTGATGTGACATGAAAGAAATTTGTATATAAAGGTGAAATAAGGAAAATTAAAAGAGAACTGTTTTCATTTCTCTTAAATATTTTATTAGAGTCTGCTTTTATTTGTCTTTGTATAAGCTTTTTTATTATTAGTCTAAAGCGATTTCCTCTGCAATATTATAATGAATGAATACAGTCGAATGCGAATGTTTGTACGTGTCCATGACACAATAACAAGTACATGTTAATATGTAAATTTATGAAGACCACCGTGGGCAAGTGGCGTACACACCGGTTTTCATAGTGTCGGCAGCTTTGAGCGATTCCCAGTCCCGGGTTCGACTCCTGGTCGGATCAATTTACGTAAATTCTTCCGTTGATATTAAAAACCCTTTATATTTCATTTATTTCAATAAAATTGTTAATTTATAAATAATCCAATAACAATTGAAGAGACAAATGGATCCGATTGAACAACAATAAAACGTACGCCGAAAGAAAAAGGGAAAATAGGATTTTATCAAAGCCGTGATCGGTAATAATGGCACTTGTGTCTGCCATTGGATGAGTCGGTTCTGAACGTGACAACCCTGACGAACTATTAAGTCTGCTTTCACTCAAAACTCTGTGTGGAAATAATTATTGAACTTCATAACGTACTTCTGTATATTATTGTCAAGAGATAAAATTAGTTACTTTTTAAATAAATAAGTAATCTAATGTACATATTTAAATGAAATATTTTGTTACTTTTTTCCGCATCATTGGTTTCGACAATTTAGTCAACATAAACAATTTAGACAACACATAGCCACAACACAAAACGTAACAGATGGTGAATCTTTCGCCGTCTTAGAGTCCAAGCAACTACACCAATTTCCTTTTCCACTTGCACGCTGTTTCTATTTATTTTATATATAATCTATTTCTTTTGCTTTGAAATGATAAAGAGGTTAGTTTCGGTGTTTTAATTTGCCGGTTTCTTCTCCTAAAGCAAGTTTACTAAACGGAGATAGTTCCATCATTTCCAAATTAACTATTTCACAGGTAAGCATGTGTGTGCGAATGAATATCAGCTGTTTTATTTTTGTTTATGTATTCATTGTTAAAGAGGACATAACGCTAAACTAAACTTTTATCTATCAATAAACAATTACCGGAGCTTTTATTTTTTAAACAGTGAAGGATTTTCTTAGCTTCTTGTACAAGTGCACTGCAGGACATAGATTTACTATTATCTTAAATATATATTTTTATAATGGTTTTAATAATACAGCCGACTCGAATCCCGATCACCCAACCAATCGCTTATCGTGACTTTTTAAAAAATATGATTAAGAAAGTGTGTAATTTTAATGTTTCAAGGTTATTAATAACAACATTTTAAACAACTTTGTTAGTATTGTTAACGTTAACCTTACAAAAATTTGCAAATCTTCTCTAGTTTGTAGTTTAAGACTGCACATACATTAATTGTTTTTTTTTAATAATGTAATTGTAGCATAAACCCAAGTGCTGAATATTGCGGAAACTCGACTCTACACATAAGAGGCTTCTCTTCTGAATAAATATACTTCAGATGAAGGCTTACAACGCCACGTTGAAATTGATAATACAATATACATAATAATTATACAATATACCTCATGCTTATGTTGAGAGATCATTAGAAGAAACTCTATCTTGTGCATAACAAAGTATAAATAATTATTAATTACTTTAATTAATTTTCATAGTAGGCGATATCAACAACTGTCACGTGCTCCAAATAAGCTCCGGTGAAAAGTTGCTCGACGGCACTAGCCTTCTGTCCATCTCTGAAGTAAGAGAACACGTGAAGTTAAAAAAATTATCATACTAAAAATAAATTCATGAATACTTAATCTTTTAGGACACAGATAGAGTGATATGAATGAATTAAATTAAATAACATTTTAAAAAAATCACATAAATAAATTCGACTAACGTGTGTTAATTTTTCCGTGTAGTTCGTGCAAATGCCTGTTGGGAATATATGAACTGTGATAAATGAAAGAAAATAGCTTTCAAAATAAAAAAAGTTGCCCGCTATGGCAAGAATCTTTGATAAACTTTATGATACGTGCCCGAAATTACCAAATGCGTGAGTTAGACAGAAATTCGATAGAATAAGTACAATCAATACAGAGTTTATACTTCATTGAAAGAAAGTCATTTATTCGTGGACCGAATACAGCACGAAGACAATATAAAATAAAATAACGCAAGCTAAACTAAAACAACAAATACGACAATCCGTGCTGCAGTATACGACCACGAAATGGATCGAACTCAGTTGTAGCCGGGATAACCCGACACTGATTTTCAGTCCGACCCTTACCTTATGGGAACTCGGACAGCTTATCATAAGTATTTTTTATTATGAGTATTTATCAGCTAAAATTATATACTAAAGCTATTTGTTGGTTGTTTTTAAATAAAGATTCAAACTTAATTCTATAGCTACTAATCGTTGATGTAGCGTCCAATTAAATGTTATTAAGGTATATTATAAAAAACAATGTGAATAAAAAAAAAGACAAAACAATAAAGGTTGTTTAAATAATAACCTTTTGCATACTTCTTAAACTATTACAATGCGGATGTTATTTATTATATAGTACTTATTTGCTCATTATACAGTATACGTTTAAACTTAATCTTAAAAGTAGTAAGCGACTTGAGAGCACGTAATGGAGGCGGCAGATTATTCCAACACTTCGTAGCATTGTACTTAAAGCTACCTCTAAATGCAGCTGTACGGTGAAAAGGTAATTTATAAGTAGATGATCTAGTTTTATATTATATATCAAGTATTATAGATGATCTAGTATTATATATAAACAACTACACTTAACTATAACGAAATATATTATTTTACTAAATACTGAGCATAAAGTTTTATAGTTTAAGCAGCTATAATTATTTAAATAATAAGCACAGACACTTATTTTTTTTACACAACCCTTTACAGTCATATTGTTGATAATTATAAATAAATTCCATTGAATATAATAGTTTATAAGATTATTGTTTAAATTTAAACAATTAGCTAATACAAATATTTCAAGACACAAGAATTTTCCGTGGAAGGTGAGTCGAAGGGACTTAGTTGTCTAGACTAGACTTCTGTCTACCCCTGTATTGGGAATTGCGTGAATATATTTTTGTTTATTAATATTAATTTAACAATAACTTAATTAGAAATAGCATGGGAGCGACCAACTCATTCCCAAGGGTTACAATCATTAAAATATTCATTTATATTGTAATAACCCTTTTTGTAAATTTTTTCTTTCATAAATGCTTTAAATCTGTTTATAAGCAAACTTAATTACTTTTACCGGGATTTAGTTTTAGAAGCGTACACACCACCCCATGAATGAGTTACTTACTCTATGGAGTCTAGTAACTGGACTTCTCCGGAAGCTGAAATTCGAGAAAATTAAAAATATTAAAAATTATTAATTTCTTCAATTTAATTAAATTTATATTTATATTTTTATTACAAAAGAAAACGTTTTTGAAATGAAATAAAACTTAATACCTTAATGGCATTTTAAATAATAATATGAAATTACCATATTTTATAAATGTTATGTGCTTGATTTTTTTTATCCAATTATTGTATTAAAGACAGATAAATGTAGAAAACCCCATCTTATTGTAGTAACTCGTTGTCTAGGGTCTGGGTGTTTATAGTAACTTATTTGTGACTAATTCCAAAATACAAGTTAGTTTTACTTTCTTAGTTTAAGATCAGAGCAATATATGTGGTATTGTCCTTACCTATGTGTTTATTTATTTATATGTATGTATGTGTTATATATATATATTTATATATATATATATATATATATATATATATATATATATATATATATATATATATATATATATATATATATATATATATATATATATATGTGTATATATATATATATATATATATATATATATATATATATATATATATATATATATATATATATATATATATATATATATATATATATATATATATATATATATATATATATATATATATATATATATATATATATATATATATATATATATATATATATATATATATATAGAAATACATTTAACGCGTTTAATACTAATTTATGGTAGCAAACTTAAGAGGCCTATATATATTTCAAACACGAGCTAGATAGTTACAATTAAGAACGGCCTAAGGGAGATTAAGCGGGATCGCACAGTTCACACGCGGTCAGACCAACCTCTCTGAATTACAGTATTACTTCGAAAGGCATTATCAAATAGAATATGACTGATACTATGCTATTTACATTTTAAGAACTAATAAGTATTTCTTTTAAACCTTGGAATCTTGATATTATTTTCAGTTTTATTAAGCAAAAAATTTCTTATTTATTTATCTTAAAATTAAAATTCTTATTTACTTAATTTTAATATCGTATTTAAGTATTTAATCAGTGTGAGTGTATTATTGCATGCATTTTTATTTATGTATACGTATGTATAAATGTAGGTATGTACCTATCGCCATTTTAGTGTTCAAGCCAACGAACAAATGTACATAAATATTCATATATACGTCTATGTGCTCGAGTGCTAACATTCATATTCATCACAAAAAAATTTTCCAATAGAGATATTGGAAATCAAACCTGCAACCCTTAGTTTCGAAGGCAGGCTATCGGATCGTAAAATTTTAATTAAAACATAAAAATTACATTCCTTCAGATTTTCATTGATATAAATTTGAATCAAGAGTCTTAAAAGGCTTAAAAGATTTTCATAGAATGTCTTTAATACAGGTTCCTAAATTTTTTAAGACAAAATTCTCAGAGGGTATTTAACAAAGTCCTAACAAATACTTATACGCAGAAACTAAATAACTAATGTATTCGTTCAGATTTTTATTAATATAAATTTAAATCTTTAGTCTTAAAGAGGCTCAAAATATTTTAATAGAATATCTTTAATACAGGTTTGGAAATTTTTTAATGGGAATTCTCAGCTGGTATTTCGCTTCTTACAAATACTTATACGTCTAAGGTTGCTAGATTAAATCATAAAGTAGCCAAGAAAGCATTATTATCTAGCTCCGAAGTAAAGCCGTGCTTATCTTTAACATAACTAACCTGGGTTTGTTATTTAAAAAATTACTTTACAACATTCCGCACGCAAATATAAAAAGGTATATGTTACCTGGTCCGAAGAGAAGAAGAGCACCACCCTCCCTCCCACAGATACGTGCACCAATTCCACTGTATGCACCACTACACTCAAACCAGGTATACCACCAACGAAAACGCGACACGTGTTTCGCCTCAAAACAAGGCATTATCGAGCGAGTAGACTCTACGATGAGCGTCCGCAGAGTCGTGGGTTTATTACGACTTACGCTTTGAGTATATTGCTTGTAATTAGTTTTTAATTGTTATTGTTTTTTATACGAGTGTCTTTTGAGGAAATAATTATATAGTTAAATTATTTACTCTTGTTTGTTCCTGTAGGCGTTTTAATAGGCAACTGTACAAAATATTAAACATATCATTCTAATATAGGATATACTTGACTACAACTCATGAACTCAAAAACGCTCAAAATATCCTGGAAAAAGGAAAGGTGAAGAGAATGTACAACTAGTGTTTGTATTCTACTTTCTAATTCGTGTATGATTTTATGTTATACTATATGTTATGTTATAGAGATGATATGTTATGTTATACTGTTGTAGTTTTGGTTTTTTTTTTTAATAAATAATAAAGAAATGTCTTAAATAAAACGATTTTCGGATTTTATCGCGTTTCTAATTTGGATTTTACAAACTATTTTTATTTCCCAACGTTTCGGATCCCATTGTCACGATAGCCGAGTGGTTAGGTGGTCAGAATTTCGAGTCGAGAGACCCGAGTTTCGTCCCCAGGCTCGTAACAATGGGTTTTTCAAAAACGTATGTACGAATTCCATCGTTGGCTTGGATATAAAGGCGGCGACGGGCTCACCACCTGTCTCGTTGTCCCGAAAATATTTTCGGTGGAAGGTGGGTCGAAGGGACTTAATTATCTAGACTAGACCTCTGTCTACCCCTGTATTGGGAATCGCGTGAAGATATTCAATCATTCATTTTATGTTATACATTTTTTTTACTTTCGTGTAATTTTTATTGATTTAAAGGCATATAAGTTATGCTGAAATTTTTTTATAAAATTAAATTTAAAAAAATTCAACTTCACGAGCGCGATTTGAACCCGCGTCCTTTGCCGTACCATGGCAACGTAAAAAGGTCGTGGGTTCGTATCCCGCTCGTGTAAGTTTGAGCATAAACCATTTAAGGTAAACCCTCAATTCGATAAATATTTTTCAGTATTGTTGAATAGGTTTTATCTTCTTGAAAAATATTATTGATATCAAAAATTTAAATAAACTTAGATGTAATACTTTTACTTAAATAATTTAAACATTTCCTTTTTGATTATTTTTTCATTTAACATAATTATAAGAAAATGTTATAACTAAAAATTGTTTAAAAGTGAAACTTTCTATTTTCTTATCGAATAATGTCCAGTCCTTCGTAATTAATTCAGTTCATAACATGTAAAAACATTTTTCAATTAAAACACAGATTTTTCGTCTCGCAGGACTTCCAAATATAAACAATAATATATACATAGTCATAGGGGAGGGTCAAGAGTATTCGGAAACTTAGACGATCATGTATGACGAAAATTATGAATCTGAATGAAGCTGTATATATACCTCTTGTATGTAAGAATCATGATACTTAATCGGCTTACTTTGGAATCAGAGCAATGTAAGCGATATATAGGGACTATCTATATATGTATTTATTTACCATTATAATTAAAAATATGTTAGTTGTTTTCACCTTGACCGACGACCTTTTATAGTATTTTGAAATAAAAACTTCTTTAGTATAAATAATAAATAAATAAATTACATGGGTAGACAGAGGTCTAGTCTAGACAATTAAGGCCCTTCGACCCACCTTCCACCGAAGATATTTTCGGGACAACGTGACAGGTGGTGAGCCCGTAGCCGTCTGGATGTCCAAGCCAACGATATACTTCGTAGATAAGTTTTTTTGAAAAACCCATTGGTACGCGCCTGCCACTTGGGGATCAAACTCGGGTCTCTCGACTCTAAATTCCGACCACCCAACCACTCGGCTAACGTGACTATTATTAATTAACGTAAGAAAACGGGCATCCGTGCATGTAATGCCCATCGCTGTTATATGTTTCTATATTTATAATGTTCCTGTAACAAAAAAGGAACAAGCGAAAAGAATTCCGTAAGTATCCCCATTATGATATTATTTTTTTTAATAAAAGAAATAAAATTGAACCTGTAACAGAAATAGCATGGGAGCGGAGATCTCATTTCCAGGGGTTACTAACATTATTTATTAATTTATATTACAGCTAGTTGCCTACCGCGGCTTTGTTCCCAGTTTAAGACTTAAAACTCAAATTATTATTCTAAAACAAAATTAAGCCTAACTTATTCCTTATCACATCAGCTATCTGCCAATGAAAGTCAGGCTGAAATCGGTCCGCCATTTTAGAGATTAGCCGGAATAAACACACAGACGAGCAGATATATAGTTCAATTTTATTATTATCTATGTATGTAGGCATAGATAGCAGATATTACCCATTTTAATAAATTTTTCGTTTCATATATTTCTATAATCTGTTAATACGTAGGCTTTGCACAAATGATAATTGAAATAACCTTCAGATATATCACACTAATATTATAAACACGAAAGTACGTTATTTTCTTTTAGTACTGTAACGACTTAGCCACTAAACCGATTTTAAAACTTCTTTTATCAATGGAAAGCTACATTTTCAAAGAGTAACACATAGGCATTTAGTAACATGGCTTTGACATTTGATATTCAACTGTATATATTTTTTAAAATTAAGGCGAAACTGCGGCCAGCTTACTATTCAATAAAGCATAGCATCAGCGGTTTCTATTTTTATTGATTATTAGAATAAAATAAAATAAAAAAATCTTCACGCAGTTCCCAATACAGGGGTAGACAGAGGTCTAGTCTAGACAAAACACAAGACCTTCCACCGAAGATATTTTCGGGACAACGTGACAGGTGGTGAGCCCGTCGCCGTCTCTATGTCCAAGCCAACAATATGAATCGTACATAGGTTTAAAAAAAAAACATTGGTACGAGCCTGCCACCTGGTGATCGAACTGGGAGTCTCCCGATCATAAATAACGATCACCCAACCACTCGGCTATCCTGACTTCCATTTCGATTATTAATCACGATATAAGATTTAAGTCACGATAGCTGAGTGCTTGGATGGTCGGAATTTTGAATGAATGAATGAATGAATGCTTTTATTGTACACCACAAAAAATACAAGAAAACAATTAAACATTGAAGTAAGTAGATTGTACAATTTGGCGGCCTTATCGCTACATAGCGATCTATTCCAGGCAACCAACAGCGTATAGAGGTGTGACACAGACAAAAAGGTAGGTGGTGCAATTTATTTTAATTCTACGGTAAATGATTTATTGAAAAACGAAGTTTTGTGATTTGGCACTTTTAAAATATTTTTTTTTCGAAGAGCGAAATTCTTCCCCGGAAGATCGATGAAATTAAATTTATCTTTTAAGTACCGAGGAGTAAAAGGATGAAAGTACAGAATGGAAAGAATGTGCAAATTCCGGTGAAATTGAATAGACGACATCGAAATTGAAATATATGGTCAAATTTGCGCAATCCAAATACTAGTATTTTTAGTCTCTCAAGCTTATTTAATAGGTTAACAGTTAAATCTACAAAGCTTGCGTAATCAAGAATAGGAAGAAGAAGAGTCTGTGCGGGCATAATTTTTGTAGGAATGGGAAGAAATGATCGAAGGCGATGCAAAGAGCTGAGAGCACCAAAGGTTATGGTTAATATTTTTCGGGTAGGTCGTGACGCAATCGGCCGTTATTGGTGGGGGTGGCGGCCGGTTGCGTCACGTAAGGTTATAAAAGACTGCTCGAGTGACTCTGCGGTCGCTCATCGTAGAGTCTACTCGCTTGAGGATGCCTTGTTTTGAGGCGAAACACGTGTCGCGTTTTCGGTGGTGGTATATGTTACCTGGTTTGAGTGTAGTGGTGGTGGTGCATACAGTGGAATTAGTGCACATATCTGTGGAATTAGTGCAAGCATCTGTGGGAGGGAGGGTGGTGCTCTTCTTCTCTTCGGACCAGGTAACATATACCTTTTTATATTTTCATGCGGAGGGTTGCAAAGTAATTTTTTCAATAACAAATTTACAATGAATTTCCGCAAAGTAACGCCTGAGTCAATTAACTAGCTCTGCCATATTTCTTCTACACATTCTTTCCTGACATCGATGCTGTCCAGCTTTTCGGCTACCCTTGCTTGATATTTATCCCTAGTGTCCGCTTCCTGAAGCTTTCAGCTTCGGATGCTACCGACCGACTGTGGTTCTGGTATCGCCGTGCGGTGGCGCCAACCCGCGAACAGACCCCTAAATCTAGTAATCACTAGATAGTGATCCGTTCCCAGGTCAGCACCTCGGAACACTCGCGTATCCATCACCTGTTTTCGCAGTCGGTCATCCACCAGGAATAAATCGATCATACTTCTCTCATTCTCTCTTGTTCTTGTATACGTATGGATTTTCTTGTGACTAAACATTGTGTTTGTCACAAGAAGACCCTTTTCCTTGCATACAGCCAGTATAAGCTTGCCAGCATCGTTAACCCTTTCATCACCAACCATTCCAAGCACCGACTCGTACCCTGGCCGAGCGGTACCAACCCATCCATTCAAATCACAACATACAACAATTCTTTCGTTTCCTCTAACCAAGTCTAGAACTTCTCTTACATTCTCCCAAAACTCCTCCAGCTCAGCTCTGGACGACGAAGCTACCGGCACATAAACAGCCGAAAGGAATAACTTCGTCAGTCCCAATTTAAAGCGAACCCAGAGAAGTCTCGAGTTCACAACCTTATATTCAATCATAACATCGACCAACCGAGACGACAGCAGCACCCCCACTCCCTGGCAGGCGCTCTAGCTCTCCGGGACTCCGGACCAAAGAGCTAACGCCCCGCCAGGGAGTTCTTCAGTACCGCTGCCCTTTCGCTTGGTCTCCGACAAACATACGACACCTAATTCTCTTTGTTTCATTATTTCAATCAACTCATTCGTCTTATCTCTTATGCCTCCTCTAACATTCCACGTGCCAACTCTGCACTCCGTCCTCCACCTTCCGCCGTGTCGGGCTGTGCGTGACGGGTGGCGGTCCCCATCGCCGCGTTGCTCGCTGCATTTCACACCAACGGGGACGAACTGGTGTGCGTCGCCTTGGGGGAACGCCCTAACCCTCGTTGGCATGGGTGCGCAGCTGTGTAGAATTGCAGCCCTGAAAAGGGCTGGCAGGGGTCGCGACGTGCACGCTTCTACAATGACCCCCATGTCTGTCTGTTTTGATATTGATATGATTAATAATCCGGATCTGTGTTAACGTCTGTTCAAACAACGTAACAAGAGCACGCTGTCTACTTTGTCTTAGATCCTATTTATTTGTAAGAAGCATAATATCAGGCGATTTCATTATCCATAAGGCAAAATTTTTTATTTAAATATATTTTCGAGCTCCCTTACCTGGGGAACTCGGGTCTCTTGACTCGAATTCCGATCACACAGCTCCTCAGCTATGGTGACTATAATGCTGAACATGAATCTGAAATATATCATATTATAACGAAATTATTTTTTCGTAAAATGTTCTAGAAATAGGTGTAAATCCACAAGGGATTTTTGTATTTGTATATATATTTTTTCAAAGCTTCCAAAACTTCCCAATATTGGGTATATCAGAGGACTAGATAACTATAGGCCCATTAACCCACTTTTAACCGGAGCTTAATTTAGGAAGGCCGGTGATGAGCCTGTCGCCAGCTTATAATTAAAGCAATGATACCTAAATTACAATGATATATACATATGTAGAAATATATATGTACATACGCAACTCGAATACAAAAATTCACATTCATCACACCAATGTTTGCCCTGTTGCGGGATTCGTAAGATATACAGCCAATAAAACCAATCTGCTTGTCAAGTGTAAAGATTACGGCAGAACCTACTTTTAAAATAGTCTTTTGCCATGTGCTTACATTGCATTTACAAAGCCTAGATAAACAACACAAAAAATACTTTATAAAACTTTATAAAATGTACTAATAATACAAATTTATAATTATTTTTTGGACTTCCGAGGGGTAGCCAGAGGTCTAGACAATTTCTCGTCGGTACTATCGACCCACATTTCCATGACGACTTCCGAAGACGATCAGCGTATTCACTGGTTTACATGGTCTAGCCAACTGTGTGTGTCAGGGTTCGATTTGCGGACGGGTGTGTTGGAGAAAGCAGCTTTTCAACAATGTCTTCGATCCGGGTGTCTGTGTTACGTACTTTCGTTTTTTACGTTATAATAGCCACGATCGCCGAGTGGTTGGGTGGTCGGAATTTCAGGTCAATAATCCCGAGTTCGATCCCCAGGTGGCCGGCTGGTACCAATGGGTTTTTCAAAAAACTTATGTACGAATTATATCATTGGCTTGGACGTAAAGACGGCGACGGGCTCGCCACCGCTCACGTTGTACCGAAAATATTTTCGTTGGAAAAGACTTAATTGTCTAGACTAGACCTCTGTCTACCCCTGTATTGGGAATTGCGTGAAGATATTTATATTATACATTACAAAATTTAGATAAGATATTTTTTTTAATTTATAACACAAGTACATACATTCTATGGGGTCAGAGCAATATGTGTGAAGTTGTCCCTGTGTAATATAGGTACTATATTATATAATACTAAATACTATACGTACATAAATATTTTTTTACATAAATCATTAGCCGTGTGGTCACGGCGTAAGAATATGCCTACCTATATTTTACCTATTCGAGACTGATGTCAGATGCAATCAAAGAAAAGCTTTAAAAAATGCAATCGGCTGCCGTCATGGCGGCATACCCATCTAGAAAAATACAAGACCAAAATTCAGAAGATAGCAGTTTCGGTACATGGTGCCTAGAACTCACCAGTCCGCTAACCATGCGTGGCGATTATGGCTTAGGTACAAACGTGGAATTTTACAGGACAGTATGTAAATAACCACAATACGTGAAGTAGTATTATAGTTAATTCTTAGCCCTAATTTCTATATACATTTCCCTTATCGAACTTTTATGGTATTTAAGTTATAGACTTAATAACATTTTAGCTAAGAGCTAAAAGCTAGACTTTCGAGAACAAGTAACTTGTCGAGATAATGTGTTTACTTATAAAGTGGAATTTGGATCTCTGTGGGATATTTATAAACCAAAAATATTAAGTATTATCTGGTTTCTATCTTTACGCAATTTACCATACTGGGGCGGGAAAAGTTATAGACGCTGAAGTTTTTTGTACCCACTTAGAATCTATCCGTTAGTGACGTAAAATGCGATTAAGGAAAAGTCTTGGAAATGCAATTGGCTACCGAGAGATTGCTGCCATCTCAATAAATACCAAAACTGCTTTTCCGGCAACGCATGTGCTATTCCTCCGGCAACGCATCTGCTATTCCTTCGGTATTGCGGATGTTCATGGGCGGTGCTAATCACTTACCATCACGTGTGCCACCTACTCGTTTGCCTCCCTTTTCTATAAAAGAAAAAACTAAAGTTCAGTAGACCCGTGGCGAGCAGCAGTATGAGGTGGATGACAGCAGAGTGGTAACGCAAAGTAAGCAGAGGTCTAGATAATGCTTTCTTTTTGACCCTCTTGTGACCGATGTTAATGTTTTGGGACAACGTGAAAGGTTATGAGCCCATCATCGTATGAATATCTCAGCCAGTACAATAAAATTTATATATTTATACGAGTATATATTTACATAGAACAATATTTACATAAATATAAACATGCATGACTTGAGTATAAACATTCATGTTCATCACACACATGGTTGTCCCTTGCGTGATCTGCCCGCAAATCTTAGCTTCGAAGGCAGGATCACCGGCTATTGGGCTATTGGGTCGTCAATGATCAAACAGAATAATTATGTTGATACGATATAAATAAAAATGATTTTTTTTTACTTTGAAGTCACGATAGCCGAGTGGTTGGGTGGTTGGAATTTCGAGTCGAGGGACCCGAATTCGATCCCCAGGTACGTACCAATGGGTTTTTCTGTGTACCAAAACTTGTGTACGAATATCATTGACTTGGACATAAAGACGGCGACGGGCTCACCACCAGTCACGTTGTCCCGAAAATATCTTCGGGGGAAGGTGGGTCGAAAGGTCTTCGAAGGTCGAAGGTGTCTAGACTAGACCTCTGTCAACCCCAGTATTGGGAATTGCATGAAGATATTTATATTTATTTATTATTTATTATACATTACAAAATTTAGTACATTATACTTTACTGCAATACCTATTACTTAACTATAAATAATTACTTCAGAAAACTATTTTATATCAGAGAACAAAATTTTTATTTACCCAAGCTCGAGAAACGTTTCCGTTTCTTCAATTTTATAGTTTCATCACTCTAATCCACGGACAAGCCAACTTTGGCTTTACGTAAGTTCTATTGCTATCGTCTTAACAGATTTAGTTTAAGCCTTCTATTCCTTTTAATAGAAAGATACAGTGCTTTTTTACTGATGTTGCGGGTTAGAATCTTGCTAAGAACAAACATAATACAACTATTAGACATCATATGGATATAATCATTGTCTACTACCAAGTCACCTGTAATATTTTATCATATAATCTCGACCAGGAAGGTTGTTAAATGAAAAATATAGCTAACACATATAACAGATGACATATCACAACTTTAGGACAGGAACTTAAATGAACATATTTATCGTAAACGTGAGTCAATGAATCGTGTAGTCGATACACATGACAAAGCATATGCTCCACGAAACTTTGAATACAGCTTCCAAGTTGGTGAACACGGTTCATCTTAAGTACCGATCAAGAGCGTATTCATTAAATGATACCTATATATCACTTAGGATTACTTAAGTTCGTTTGAATTAACTTAATTGAATTAGGCGTTTCGTTAGCAGAGTTGGTAGTGACCTAACCATTGAAAACTAAAGGTTGTCAGTTCGAATCATGTTAGGGGTAAAATCATGTTTGTGATTAATATAAATGTCTGTACACGTGTCATGTATGTTTACACGTATATATGAATATTTATCCATCAAAATAATGAAGAAAATAATTATATCGTTAGCTTGGACACTAAAACGACGACCTGTCACGCTGTCTCAAAATTAAGCTTCGTAAATTGCGTCGAAAGGACTCCTTTGTCTAGACCTCTGTCTACTCCAGCAAGTAATATAGCGTGAAGATATGAAGATCGGTTGAAAAGTTTTTCCCTTTGATAAAGACCTCGAAGAAGCTTGAGGTTTTTCGAGTGATCTCCTGGAACGGATTGATACCACACACGCAGTAAATCAAGCCCTGACGTTGTCGGGAGTGTTTTCCTATAGAAAATCCTATATAGCAGTAACGAATTTCTTGCAATGCTCAACATATACGCGATTCCGATAGCACATTGGTGGAGGTTACGTCTTCTCCAGATATGAGCACAGGAGTACAGGAGCACAGGAGTAGCTACCGTTTTTCAGCAGAATCAGCAATTATCTGTCTGTCTGTGTGTAATACACGACGTAGTCGATTCCCCGGGAACTGACGGAGACCATCGAAGAACACGCAGGGAGCTTCTCCAACTACGTTTCTGTTGTCCCATTATCGATCTGCCGTTTTCACAAAGCGTGCCTACTAGTCTCCTGATGAGATCACTTACTTTTCATAGGCAATAACCCTTGCGGCTTAAATACTATGTTTCGACTCACCGTAGACTCGGAAACAGTCACTCAAAGCATCGTAAGATCATCATCATGTGATGTCATTCATCGTACTTTCCAGTCTCAATGGCGAAGTAATTAAACGACATCTATGTCCCCACTAACGAAGCCTACTCTCCTGCTCCAACAAGCTTCATATTGAAGAGGCCGACCTTTATTTTTTCCTGAATCATTCTAAATTCAAGAAAAAACTCCAGAATCATCCTACATCCTACTGTATATATATTTCATATCCGTTCTCTGATAGTCTTGTCTAAATTAGTGCAGCCGTTTTGAAGATTAATAAACAAAAATATAGACATTTGTTGTAAAGACCGTATGACCTTTCACGTATTTACTGACGAGTAGTGTACACACCGGTTTTCATTGTGTAACCCGTCTGAAAATCGAACTAGAGACTAGTTCGATTTTCAGTCGGGTCAACGTAGAAAACACTTTTTCTACATTTTCTTGGGTCTGGGTGTTGTGTTTTTTTGTGTGTGGTGCAAAGTGATTGATTACTGTGTGTAAAATCAGTTTCATGTTTGTCTAAAATTTTTTTTCAGAGAAAGGTGGGTCGACAGGACTTAATTGTCTAGATCTCGTTCTATCCCAGTATTGGGGATGGCTTAGAGAATATTTTGTTTATATATTGCCATCCATAACGACCCTTAAGCCGACGCCTCTCCATACTGTGCTCTCCTCTTCAGGACGATTTGGAGGGCATCCCGCTTTTGAACGCGCCTGTCACCGGACGGTATGTTTTAAATTTTAGCTGGACATTAAATGTCAACACATTTAATGTACGCCGAAAAAAAAAAGGAAAAATTGGATTTCATCAAATCCGAGATCGGTAATGAGAGCACTTGTCCGCCAGTGGCTAAGTCGGTTCTGAACGTGACAAACCTGACGTGCTATTAAGTCTGCTTTCATTCAAAACACTGTGTGGTAATAATTATTGAACTTCATAACGTACTTCTGAGTATTATTGTGAAGCGTTAAAATTTGTTATTTAGTAAAAAAATTAAAAAGAAATGTCTTCACGCCATTTCAGACAGAGGTCTACAAAATTAATTTCTTTCGACCCACCTTCAATAGAAGACATTTTTTGGGTCAACGTGATAGGTGGTGAGCCCGTCGCCGTCTTTATATCCAAGTCAACGATATAAATTTTCGGCTTATATAGGTTTTATTCAAGGTGTCGATGAAAGAAGCTCAAATTGTGAGGAATTTTTTTCTGTGGATATTTGAAATTAAAAAAAACAATTTTAATTATTTTACGAGCCGTTAGCCTATTTGATAGTGTCTCTGCCTTCGAAACTAAGGGTTGCGGGTACGAATCCATTTGCGTAATGAATATGAATGTTTATATTTACATATATTTTTGAGTCATAAATATTTATATGAAGGTATATTTACATATTTTATATGTAATCCGTTGACTTGGATATTAAAACGGCGATGGGCTTGTCAACAGTCATGTTGTTCTAAAAAAGTATGTAGTAATTCTAAGAATTTAATTTAATTTAGTTCTTGTTATAATTGTATTAATATAAGTAAAGACAATTTGTTAATTACACGTTACATCACAATATTTCAGCAGTATCGTGTGCTTACGGCTTAGGACCCTTTCACTTCAAACCCGTTTCTTCCGTAGGTAGGATATTAAATCATGTCATAATAGGATAATATATGTCCAGCAGCGCGGGTTCTTTTAACATAGTTAAATAAAATACTTTGGAATTTCAATTTTTTATCTTCACGCATTTCCAAACATCGGGGCAGCCAGAGCTCTACACAATTTAGTCCTTTCGATCCACATTTCACCAGACATTATTTTTAGGACAGCGTGATTGGTGTTAAGCCTGTCACCGTCTTGTTCCTGTCCATGCCAACTATAAATTGTACACATGTGTTGATAAAAGTCATCTGTTTGAGCCTATCTCCAAGGGAATCGAACACGAGTATCTTGACTCGTATTCCGATCACCGAAACACTCGGCTCTTAAAAGATTATAAAACAGTAAATCATACACACTGGAATTTCAACTAATACATCTTGAAAGCACTAAAGCACTCGGAGTTATAACGTTTTAAGAGCAAATACAGTCAAGTACACTCTCCGTGTTAGCTTAGTTTCAGATGCCCATAACGTTAATTATTTCACAATATATTAAGCAATGAATCTTCTTCTATCTTTTTTAAGGTCTGCAATAGTTCACTACTGGCCATAGGCCTCTATCGAAGCTTGCCAAGCGGATTGGCGATCCCAATACCCGGCATCTTGCAATTAATTCTTAATGTTTTTCACTAATGCAATGGGAAGAAATTAGGAAACATATTCTATTATATAATACAAAAAAAACAACAGCTTATAAGCTAGTGCTAATGAGTTTTGTTCAAAACTTCTGTACAATCTATCTATCACTGGCTTGGACTAAAAGATGGCGAGAGGCTCAACATCTGTCACGTTGTCCCAAAATTTTTTTTCAGTCGAAAGGACTTAATTGTCAGGATCTCAGTCCTCCCCAGTATTAGGAATAGCATGAAGAAAATATATTTTTGATGTTAAAATTAGGCTAGTGCTAGCAGTAGCTGGAGTATATTAGTGTCCTGAAGATGCCGTAAGGCGAAACCCGGTTGGTCTAATAAAAAAATATATTTAATAAAATGAATAAGAAAGGATTCGATTCTTGGACGGGTTAAAGTAGAAAGCAACTTTTTCTAAATTATCATAGATCTGAGCCTTCTTGGTACCTTCGTTTATTCCGATTCTATGACACAAGTGCTTTAGTTACTGACTTCGGGGTCAGAGCAATGTTTGTGATTTTGTTCCTATCTTTGTTTTTATTTATCTTATAATGTGTACTTGTGTTCAACCATGTTTTATAATGTAATGCAATGTAATCAAGATACAAAAACCGCAAGTATAAAAATATTAATTAATATAAATATTCAGTCGACGACGTAATGTGGTCAACGTAAAATTCTTTTGAACATTTGCCTGAACGCTTAAGTTTCCACTACATTTGATTATCTTTCATTCAACTTTATCTAAGACAAAAATATTTTCATAAGAAAGCGTTATGAGAACCACACTAGCTGAGAGGTTGAGAGGACACTAAACCGAATGAGGAGACCCGTGTTCGATCGAGGAGGATTCCTCGTAACGTATAAACTAAGATTATTTATATAAGATAAAATAAGATTTTAGAAATTTATGTATGTTTTGTATAATTGTCACGGACATTAAGGCAAAGACATCACCTCAAATGAGCTCTGATGAAATATGAGAATAGAAATATTTTGCTTATATCTATGACAAGATACTGCTTTTTGCTAGTAGTGAGTGTTGAATAACTTTATAAATACATAGACATGGACAATATTACATAAATTGCTCTGACCCCAAAGTAAGCAGCTTCAGAACAGTGGTAGAGCCACGCATCAGCTTTTATTGTTGCATGAATGGGCCGGCTCGACCGAGGAAGTACCACGACCTCACAGAATACCGGCGTGAAGTAGAAGTCTAACAAACTTTTGCGTTTCGTCTGGTGAGTGCAGGTGCCGGTGACCCACACACCCCCCTCCCCAAATTCAGGGGGTGGGGCACTCTCTGAGATCTGCTATGTCTCTGGTATTACGGGTGTTCATGGGCGGCGGTAATCACTTACCATCGCATGAGCCATCTGCTCGTTTGCCTCCCTTTCCTATTAAAAAAAAAAAATTCGCGTTTTGGAATCAGAAACAACGGAGGTACCACAAACGATGAAATTCGTAGATAAGTTTTTGAAAAACTCATTGGTACTGCCACCTGGGGATCGAACTCGGGTCTCTCGACTCGAAATTCCGACCACCCAACAACTCGGCTATTTACATAATTAATTTTATGTACTATGAAATACATAGTACATAAAATTTTCATAACATAATGCCTTTTAGAAATTTAAATTTTTTGCAAAAGGAATCGCAAACGATTGTTATAAGATGATTTAACTTACGTTAAATCATCTTATAACAACACTGTTATGCCGCCTTCGCAGTCTATAGCATAAAATAGTTTATAGCCGAGCGATAGTTTCCTCACGTCTACCGCACTGCACGAGTTGTTTCAACGAGCTAATACAATAATACTTTGCTGAAAGTATTACGAGGAAACATTAATTTGCTACGTATTAAATGACATATTTAGTGTTCCTTTTCACTGTTTTCGACCTTAATATGAAATATCAGGATAACATGAAATCATGATAGCCAATTAGGTGATCGGAATTTATGTGCGTGACAATAAATTTTTTTTTAACTTATGTTCGATTTACATCGTTGGCTTAGACATAAAGACGGCGGTGGGATCTCAACTCGGGTCTCTCGATTCGAATTCCGTTCACTCAACCACTCAGCTGTTGTGAATGTCGTATGGGTTGTCCAAATTGGACCCAAAAAACCTGGAAGTACTTTTTCCATAAAATTAAATAATAAAAATTATATTGGAAAGATATTTTCTAAACTAAAGATGCTGCACCGTTAGCGTATTAAGGCTTGAACGTCTCAGAACATAGGGATAAAATTGAAAATATACACCTCATAGAGAAACTGATTTTCGCAACGTCATAACTGTGATCGAGAGAGAAAGAATGATTTTAATAAGGCCCTTTCTTATAAGCTGTAAATTACTTGTAAACCTGGATAGATTTATTAGTGTGTTCAATGAAATTTTATGGTTGCATTTAATTTAATTAGCTTTATTAAAATTTAAATAATTTACATAGCTCGTAGAACTGACAACCATTGGGAAAGGTACAGGCAAAGGTACAGGAAAAAAGTACAAGGCAAACAGGTGCCTTGCAACTGTGCAAGGCAACACAGTTTATGTCGACCCCCTACAAGATAGAACGACAAAGCGAAGTCGACAGATGCAGATGGATGGATGCACAGGACTGTTCTGTGATAATTTTTGGGGGAACCAGTGGACTTTTGATAGTCCGTTATGGTGATAATAATGGTGATGTAATTTTGATTAAAATATCAAATCTCTTAATCGCCTCTTACGACGTCGCCGAGAAGAAAAAGGGTGTTATATTCTTACTCCGTAACCAGTATCTACTCCTGTATTGGGAATGGCATAATTTAAAAACAATGTAAATTGTTCATATTATTTTAATAATATTTCTTATTAAATTCTTCTTAATTTTTTCATCAATAATTTCTAATAAACTCAAACATAAGTCACAGATAAAACTAAGTTCAGCAATCGTGGTAGCATTGATAAAGATACGTAAAAATATCGTTATCATTTAAGGTTGGTACATTCTTTCACCGTAAACACACGGCAAATTAAAAAAATAACACATTAATAGAATCTGCAAGCACTTCAGTAACATTTAGTTCATCGGTTACAACTATCGTCAACACGCTCTCGAAAGTAGCTCGCTTTCAATTTAATTTAAATGAGTTTGAGACCTCTCTGAACTAGTCTGAACTTTAAATGAATTTTCACGAAAAGTGTACGAAAATATTGAGCTATTTTTTTAATTGCGGCGAATTTTTGTTACATACACAAATACACAACGGGCTATAGTTCACTGCTGGACATAGGCAACGCTCGGCAAGCGGATTGGCGATCACAGTACAATTAATCTAGCATCGTAGACGTTGCTACCCGTTACCAGTCTCCTTTTTGGTCTGGTATTTTTCGTGATTGTTATCCCACTATCTGTCGTAGTCATTGAGATTGTCAAGATTGCTCTGCATGGAGATTATGGTAAAGACGGCCATTATATATATGTATTAATGTAATATCACATAAAGATGAAGTAATACCTCTTAGATTATTAAACAATCTCAATGCTTCAGCAGCATGACCGCATAAAAACGTACACTTAAAATATACATTTCTAACACACGATACGTGACTGTAATAGTCGCTGGAAGTAAATATGAACTGCTCGTGAGATCTTAAATATGCAATCAACTTGTGCAGAAACTTAAGACATGCATCAAATGTAGTGTTTAATTTCAGTCTTAATTTTATTATTAATACACTAATTCAAAGATAACCCGTTAAACAAGTTGGTATCGATTCCGCCTTCGAAGCTGAGGTGCAAACATTTGTGTAATAAATATGTATGTTTGTATTCAAGTCAAGAAAATCTATATGTATTCAAATTCAAATCTATGTTAATAAACGTGTATATCAAAAATGTTTTGCATCGTTAATTTGGACATTGAGAGGGCGGTAGACTCACCACCTTTCACGTTGTTCTAAATAAACTTCTTCGAAGAGTGGGTTGAAAGGCTTCATAATTTCGTCTACCCCATTATGGTGAGCGTGAAGATATAAATAAATCAATGGAGCCTCTTCTCGACCTATGAGTCTTCTAACTCAAAACCATCCTAAAGTTTCTTTGTTTATTTACCATTTATCTAGCCCAAGAACTTTGTAAAAAGTATTTCCTTTTTGTTCGAATAAATAAATTAAATTAAATTAGAATTCTCTTTCTTAATTCTGCCGCCAAATAGCAATGTAACTACATTTGTGTTCCGGTTTGATAGGCATCGTGATCTAGTGCAGTTATGGGCTTTGGAACAGTGCGGTTTTGTTGTTCTGATCTCAAAGTGTGTGTCTCAAACCAATGTGTTATTTAAGTGGAATTTATGTAACGAAATTGTTTAATTAATTATTTGATAAATCTGTAATACGAAGCGATATTGATAAGAAGCTGTACATCTTCACGCCATTCTGACTACAGGGGTAGACAGAGGTCTGGACTATAAAGTCCTTTCAACCTCCCTTCCACCGAAGATATTTCTGGGTGGTGAGCCCGTTGCCGTCTTGATGTCCAAGCCCACGATATAATTCGTACATAAGTTTTTGGAAAAAACCCACTGGTACAACCCCCTGGAGCTCTCTTAATCTGAGGATTGAGCTCGGGTCTCAAGACTCGTTGGAGCTTTCGTCCCTTTTTAATATTATTTTTAATACTAATAGTAGCGAGTCTGCTTATATTTATACATTGTACAAATACTTATTTGTTTAGATATCGTATATTTATTATCGTGATGTCTTGAGCTCGTGTAAATAATTACTTATTTTGCGCGAAAAAATTCTCTATCTCATAAGGATCTTCAAAGTTTTATATTGAGATCTTAAACAAATAAATAGTATATATATCTTCACTCAACCCCCAATACAGGGGTAGACAGAGGTCTAGTCTAGACCAATAAGTCAATTTGATCCACCTTCCACCGAAGGTATTTTCGGAACAACGTGATTGGTGTTGAGCCCATCGCGGTCTTTACGACTAAGCCTAAAATGTAATTTGTACATAAGTTTTTGAAAAACTCATTGGTACAAACCTGGGGGTCGAATTCCGGTCTCTTAACTCGAATTTCCGACCACCCAACCACTCGGCTATCGAGACTTAGGTCTTAACAAAATGCAACTATTATTCTTATAAGGAAGATCATATATTTCTTCCATTTGCCAAATGAGATACCGAGATAATCTATCTGTGGGATCATCGTTCGATGCAGTTTTTAAAAAAATTGCACCCGCCACTGGTCACATCTGCTGGTGACAAGACGACTCTTTCTTTTCTCGCTCAACGCATGTTCAGAAGTACAACATATGTTCAGTGTATGCTTACGAAGGGTATAGCAGTACGATTATTCTATAAAAATTCGACGCAGAAAACCAACTAAGTAGAAAACAAATTCTATGATCTCGGGTGTTTTTGGTACATTCGTTGTATCCGATTCCATGACACAAGTGCTTTAGTTACTTACTTTGGCATCGGTGCAATGTATGCGATGTTGTCTCTATCTATCTGTGTAATGTAATTAAATATATATCTATAAATAAATATCTAATGTCTTGAATTAAATCCCCAATTTGAACTTTAAGAACACCGGACCGTTTTAATGACACACTTGTAGTAAATGCTCCCTAACGTATATTATACTCGTATAAATTGTATAGAAATTGAATAGAACACTAATAATTCCTTTGACAAATTAGAGGAACTCTCAGCTATGACCGTAGAGAGTACTTGGCTAAATTACCTCCTATGAACTCAGTGTAAGTACATTTTCGAGGCGTTTGAAATCAAGGACTTGGTAAAAAAACTTTATTTTGCTTCAGATTTTTGTTTTGATTTGTTTTTTAGTTAGATCTCATTTCTAACGGCTGCTGAAATCTACTTAATCTATTTCTTAGATGTCTCAAGTTACAGGAATTGGAATTCATGAATACTGAATATTAGGACTTATTGAAGATATTATTATTTATTTTTTTATCTATAAAATCGCGGATGTTACTCGGCGAATTTCTCTCAATATTCGGTTTTTTAAAATTATTGTGGGAAAAGATTAAGATGTAATAAAAAAGTAAATGAAGATACCAATTGGGTATTTATGGATACAAAATAAATGTATTTAACGAATACAGTTTATTTTCTTCAATTGAATTTTGGATAATTTGAGAAATTTGGAATATTATATTTAAGCTTTTTGGCTTCGGCGTAAGAATAATCCTCTCTTCCCGTGGATATCCCAAGAGGCGACTAAGGTAAAATAGCCTTAAAAATGTCAATGACTACCGACAGATGACGTGATAAGCATCTCAAAATATACAGCGGAAATAAGAACACCGGCGATGAGAAAGAGAAGAAATATGCAGAAAAGTCAGGTTTTTAAGTATAATGTATTAAGTAGCAATACATAGTGCAAAAACATAAAAGCAATAAGCGATATACCGAAAAACTCAGTTTCAGAATTTTTCAATAAATAACTCCGAAATAAGTTACGAATTCGTTTTAATTAATTTTTTAATTAAAACGAATTCTTAAGTTATTTCGGAACTGTAAAACTACTCATATTTATTTAATTTAAATATAAAACACGTACATTTAACAAATAACATTCTCTTAGAACTGCAAATATGATCCGGCTAAGAGTTAACATTTGTGTGATGAAATTGAATGTTTGCATTAGAGATTTTTGTATGTATATACGGATATACGTGGAATAGTACGGATAGTTTTTTACATAAATATGTATGTCCGTAAGTGCATTATAGCATTGGCCTTACCAATGTTTAACATAAAGACGGCTGTATATGCATATTCCCACCAGTCACGTTATCCCAAATAAGCATCGGTGGCAAATGGGTCGAAAGGACTTTTTTTTTATTTTACAATCTTAAAAGCTACAGCACAAAATCCATAAATAATATTTTTAAACAATATAAGCCACACCTAATACTTACTTACTTAACTTTAGGCCATAAGGCATAAAAAGGCCATTGTAGGATATGCACACACACCCACACACACACACACACACACACACACACACACACACACACACACACACACACACACACGCACGCACACGCACACGCACACGCACACGCACACGCACACGCACACGCACACGCACACGCACACGCACACGCACACGCACACGCACACGCACACGCACACGCACACGCACACGCACACGCACACGCACACGCACACGCACACGCACACGCACACGCATACGCACACGCACACGCACACGCACGCACACGCACACGCACATGCCGCGCACACGCACACGCACATGCGCTCGAACACGCGCACACGCACACGCACACGCACACGCACACGCACACGCACACGCACACGCACACGCACACGCACACGCACACGCACACGCACACGCACACGCACACGCACACGCACACGCACACGCACACGCACACGCGCACACGCACACGCACACGCACATGCACACGCACACGCACACGCACACGCACACGCACACGCACACGCACACGCACACGCACACGCACACGCACACGCACACGCACACGCACACGCACACGCACACGCACACGCGCACGCGCACGCGCACGCCCACGCGCACGCACACGCACACGCACACGCACACGCACACGCACACGCACACGCACACGCAGTTATCGTAAAAAATAATCGGGAAGTTCATTTTCTTTTTCAAGCATATTTTTTGTAGAAAACTAAAACTGGTTATCACGAAATAAGAGATATATTATTTTAAATCTTTTCTTTTAGCACATATTACCGTTTAAATGCCAATTGGTTGTGATAGACAGTTTAAGAGCAAACCACGTAAAAACCGCGGAATCTGGTTTGCAATAATTAACTACATACAAACAGATAGATATGGACAACATCACATACATTTGTCTGATCCCAAAGTAACTAGCTTAAGCACTCTTGTCATGGAATCTGAAACAACGAAGGTTCACACAACCACAAGGAACCACAAACACCCCAGACGTGATAAAATGTAGAAAAATGTTTTTTTTTTGCATCGAGCCGACCGGGAATCTCTAAGCTGGCGATGCTAAAACCGGTGAGTACAACTCATCCACGGAGGTCACCAACAATGAAATAAATAGTACATAAATTTCCCGTATCATATTACCTGTTAGAAACTTAATAGTCCTGTCAATTTACACATTCGAAGGTGCATAAAATCTCATTGTCGCGATAGCCGAGTGGTTGGGTTGTCGGAATTTCGAGTGAAGAGACCCGAGTTCGATCCCCAGGTGGCAGGCTCTTACCAATGAGTTTTTCAAAAACTTATGTACGAATTATATCGTTGGCTTGGGCATAAAGATGGCAACGGGCTCACCACCTGTCACGTTGTCCGGAAAATGTCTTCGGTGGAAGGTGGGTCAAAGGTTTTTTTTTATAGAAAAGGGAGGCAAACGAGCAGGTTGCTCACGTGATGGTAAGTGATGTGTCTGGTGAGTGCAGGTAACCGGAGGCCCACACCCCTCTCCCCCAAGAATGGGGGGGGGGGCACTCGAAGGCCGACAATGCATCTGTTAATCCTCTGGTATTGCGGGTGTTCATGGGCGGCGGTAATCGCTTACAATAACATGAGCCATCTGCTCGTTTACCTCCCTTTTCCATAAAAAACCTATGTATTTATTTATTTGTATGTATGTATGTGTTATATTTAACTTCACGCACAATCCCTGGCGGGGTAGCCAGAGATAACAGATCGCCAGATGTCACGATCCTTACATACCTCTTTATGAGGTATATAAGGACCTATATATATTAAATGAAATACATTTAACGAGTAAAATACAAATTTGTGATAGCAGACTTAAGGCCTATATATATTTCGAATACGAGCTAGATGGTTACAATTAAGAGCGGCCTAAGGGAGATTAAGCGGGATCTCGCAGTTCACTCGCGGTCAGATCAACCTCTTTGAATTACAGTATTACTTCGAAAGTCAGTATCAAGTAGAATATGACCGATACTATGCTATTTTACATTTTCAGAACTAATAAGTATTTCATTTAACTATCTTGGCACCTTGATATTATTTTCAGTTTTAGTGAGCACTAGTTCTTAAAATTAAAATTCTTATTTAATTAATTTTAATTTCGTATTTAAGTATTTAATCAGTATAAGTGTATTATTGCATGCATTTTTATTTATGTATATGTATGTATAAATGTAGATATGGATTATTTATGCTCATGTATTATATCAATTAAGTTTATTTATTTTAAATGAGTCTTCTGAAGGAGACTGATGAATCATATTTATCTCTTTTACGTACTTCATTTCATCTCTACGTCATACAAATGATGACTGGTACAGAATGTGATTACAATTAAAAATAATCGGTTTCAACATTTTTGGAATTATAACGTTGGAGGAATAAAATTGTGATAATAGATTTTTTTAGTTAGGAAAATTTTTGAAGTTAAATATGAGAAGTTCCAGTATTATGTAGCGCTTCTAATGACCTCATTCAAAACACCATTTATATAATAAAAGCAATGAAAAATAACTAAAAGCAAAATGAACAAAAATATTCAAACTGCTCAAATACACTACATAAAGTACGGCTATATGTACGAGTAAAGTATATAGTCATAGGTGCATTTCTTTAAAATTAACAATATTCATCAAGATATTGGCCAAAATTAGCTAAAATCCTATAGCCTACATAAGTAAAGCTCTCCGAACTAACTGCAATTGGGGAAGAAAAGTTTCTAAATTACTAGCTACTTTCAGGCAAGCGGAGTGTAGGGCTATTCCCAAAAGATAGAGTTACGACGGTTCTTTTTGGAAATTTTTGGTAGAGGCCTGTGTTCAACACTAAACCTTTGATAGTCTGGGAAGATGAACACCACTGATGATGAACCTATCGCCATTTTACTGTTCCAGCCAATGGACAAATGTACATAAATATTCATGTATACGTCCATGTGCTCGAGTGCCAACATTAATATTCATCACATATATATTTGCCATCTATTTGAAATCAAACCTGCAACCCTTAGTTTCGAAGGAATTCTATCGGGTCGTAAAATTTAAATTAAAACATAAAAATACATTCCTTCAGATTTTCATTAACATAAATTTTAATCACGAGTCTTAAAAGGCTTAAAAGATTTTCATAGAATATCTTAAATAAAGGTTCTTAAATTTTATAAGACAAAATTCTCAGCTGGTATTTAACAAATACTTATACGGCTATGGTTGCTAGATTAAATCATAAAGTAGCCAAAAACATTATTATCTAGCTCCGAAGTAAAGCCGTGCTTATCTTTAACATAACTAACGTGGGTTTATTACGACTTACGCCATGAGTACATTATTAATATTGCTTGTATTTAGTTATTGTGGCGTGGCATCCCTCAGGGAGGCGTGTTGTCACCTTTATTCTTTTCTCTTTTTATTAACTCTATCACTCATAAAGTTTTTTCTCTCAACCATATGTATGTGGACGATTTCCAGATATACACCAGTCCAGTCAACACTTGAGAATCTGCCGATGGCAGTCGCCATGTTAAATCGCGATTTAAATATGATCCTAGATATGTAAATCATTTGGCCTTCATGTTAATCCCAAAAAGTCACAGGAAATAATTGTTGGCAGCCGCAGCTTTATCTCAAGAATTGACTAGTCTTCTATGCCAGCTATTAAATTTAATGGAATTGTTTTTCCTTACTGCGACACTCCCAAGAATTTGGGCATTTACATCGATAACAAATTAAGTTGGACACGTCAATTGAATGAAGTTAGCAGAAAGACTTTTTTGGCTCCTAGGTCCATACCAACTAAAATTATGCTCGCACAAACTCTACTTCTCTCCATTATGGATTATGCCGACGCAAGTTATGTAGTTTCAAGTGGTTAACTATCCGAATTCGCCGGAATTTGCACATACTTTCTATTCTGTTCTGTGTCCTGTTTCAACCTTTTGCTCCTCCTTACCATAAGGAAAAATTTAAGTTTATAGGACCTCCAGAGCATGTCCAACGTTCCTCCAAAACATTATTTTATGATAAATATTTCACAGTTCAGGCCATCAACCTCTGAAATACTCTGCCTTTATATTCGCGAAGCGAAATCCCTAAATACAATTAAGAGCTTGCCTAAAAAATATTACTTGTCTCAATCACTTGGACAGTGCTGGGAATAGACCATTGCAAGAATTGCTCAACTCCGTATCAATAATATATATATATATATATATATATATATATATATATATATATATATATATATATATATATATATATATATATATATATATATATATATATATATATATATATAGATATATATATATATATATATATATATATATATATATATATATATATATATATATATATATATATATATATAAATATATACATATATATAGGATAGGTCACATGAAGCAACCCGTTGTTAAATCCGTCTTGAGCCATGTCAGAAAACTGATCTAAATGGGTGGAAACGCAGTAAATTCGATAACTGGAAGATGATCGTTCACACTTTCGTCCGTTTCGAAAGTGAAGCCTCGAGAATACTTTGAAGACACTTTACATCAGAAGTCAAATTACTTTGACAACACATAGTAGTCAAATCCGCTCTGTCACTTTCCTGTGTCGACCCCACTCAAGCGCACTACTTTCACGTTTCCGAAGACTTTTAATAGAAGGCATTGTAACCAAAATTGTTACCTTATCTTGATTCTGCGACACGGCCATCCTACGAAGCACACGTCCTCGTGTGTTATTCTGAAACAAAAGAAAACTCTCGCACAGTACCTCGGTTTGACTCTTTACCACAAAAGAAACAAACTCGTTTTTACTCTTGGGTCGATAAAAACTCTCTCTTCAAACTACTTCTTTTGATTCAAATAGCTAGACTTAATCATAGCATCACTACCTTTACAATATTGAATGTCTCTTCATGACACAAATAATGAAAATCAAAGAAAATCACTTTCATTAATGAACCAAAACAGAGCATTCACAATTCACAAAACAGTAAAAAGAAACTTCACATTTACCACAAATTAACACAGTCGTAATATTTCATTCACCGGTTTAATTATCGTGTACACATCATCGCGCATCCCTTCTTGGGATCGCCCAGTCCATGCATCCCCACCTGGGTCACAACGCGCAACAAAGCCGCGCATCCCCAACGGGGATCGCCAAGTCCAACGACTCTACGGTTTCCTCCGAAACCCGACCTACACCAAATCTACACGCGTCCGCGTATCCACATACTACCGTTCCACATGGTAGATATCGATTTCTACTGGAATACGGCTACGTAATAGACTGGTACGGTCCACTGTTCCCCAAGTCTCTCACGGACTCTACTCTACACAACAATCCACCAGAATGAAATATTACCTAACCAAGTCTCAAGCAGACTCAGCTTGCTCATCTTCCGGAATGGTCTCTACATGGTCGGTCTAACTTGTGATTTGCTCTGTTTCGGGCATTCGTCTAAGCCTATCGTGAGCGTACCTGCATGTACGCCTTAAGTTTATTGCCTGTAGTAGGTATCGGTCTCCGTCTAGTACCTTCATAACTTTAAAAGAACCTCTATACTAATGATCAAGCTTTTTTTGGTTTCGTTTTTATTCCGTTAGAGTCACAGTTTCTTAAAGTTGTTTACCATTAAATTTACAAGAAATAGTTTGTCTAACAAGCGAACATTCAGCTCACCATAGTGATGGGCAAAATGAAACTGCTCACCAGAGTGATGGACGGATCCAGCAGGCGCGTTCACGATGTAGATATCCACTCTTTTTTTCAAAAGAGTCACCACCGTACCGTCGCTCGCTTCCCTAGAGGGTAGACGAAAATCCGTACTCGCAGTGCTTGAGTAATCGCCAAGAAGTTGCAGTTCTGGTTATCTTGATCTCTTACGCAATGTGGGCTGATTGAGTTGCATCCCGCTTCTCATGTCGGCGTAGGGTAGGTCACATGAGGCAACCCGTTGTTAAATCCGTCTTGAGCCATACCAGAAAACTGATCTAAATGGGTGGAAACGCAGTAAATTCGATAACAGGAAGATGACCGTTCACACTTCCGTCCGTTTCGAAAGTGAAGCCTGGAGAATACTTTGAAGACACTTTATATCAGAAGTCAAATGACATTGACAACACATAGTAGTCAAATCCGCTCTGTCACCTGTGTCGAACTCACTCAAGCACACTACTTGCACGTTTCTGAAGACTTTTAATAGATGGCTAGATGTATATATATATATATATATATATATATATATATATATATATATATATATATATATATATATATATATATATATATATATATATATATATATATATATATATATATATATATATATATATATATATATATATATATATATATATATATATATATATATATATATATATATATATATATATATATGTATATATATATATATACATATATATATATATATATATATATATATATATATATATATATATATATATGTATATATATATATATATATATACATATATATATATATATTTCCCAGGTGGCAGGCTCGTACCAATGAGTTTTTCAAAACTTATGTAAGAATTATATCGACAAATGGCAACATAGCTCATTCCACCTTTATCCTTTAAAAAGTCACATTCGTTCGTTCGTGAGCGCAATGAAGTATAAAGTTTATCAAAGATTCTTGCCATCGCCGGCAACCTTTTTATTTTGACAGCTTATTATTTTCATTTATAACAGTTCACATATTCCCAACAGGCGTTTGCACGAACTACACGAAAAAAGTAACACACGTTAGTCTAATTTATTTATAAAATAAATAAATATAAATATCTTCACGCAATTCCCAATACAGGGGTTGACAGAGGTCTAGTCTAGACAATTAAGTCCCATTTTTTAACAATGGTAGAGCCACGCATCAGCTTTTGTAGTTGCATGAATGGGCCGGCTTGACCGGGGAAGGACCATGACCTCACAGAATACCGGCGTGAAGTAGAAGTCTAACAAACTTCTGCGTTTCGTCTGGTGAGTGCATGTAACCGGAGGCCCACACCTTTCTCAAAGGCCGGCAGCGCATCTGCTGCTTGCGGGTGTTCATGGGCGGCCGTAATCACTTATCATCACGTGAGCCACCTGCTGGTTTGGCCTCCTTCCACCGAAGATATTTTCAGGACAACGTGACAGGTGGTGAGCCAGTCGCCATTTTTATGTCCAAGTCCAACGTCTTGACTCGAAATTCCGAGCGCCCAACCACTCGGCTATCGTGACTTATATTTAAGTTAAAAATATAAAAATTATTCATTTCTTCAATTTAATTAAATAATATATTATAATTAAAAGAAAACTTATTTAAAATGAAATAATAATTAATATTTTGCCTTAATGACGTTTTAAATAATAATATGAAATTACCATATTTTATAAATGTATTATGCGCTAGTTTTTTTATTCTATTATTGTATTAAAGACAGATCAATGTAGAAAGTCCTTGTTTTTGTAGAAATCCCGTTGTCTAGGGTCTGGGTGTTTATAGTACCTTATTTGTGACTGATTCCAATAAACAAGTTAGTTTTAGTTTCTTAGTTTAAGATCAGATCAATATATGTGATGTTGTCCTTACCTATGTATTTATTTATTTGTATGTATGTATGTATGTCTTATATTTATCTTCACGCACAATCCCTGGCGGGGTAGCCAGAGAGAAAAGATCGCCAGGTGTCACATTTAATATATATAGATCCTTACTTACTACTTATAGATCTATATATATTAAATGAAATACATTTAACGAGTTTAATACAAATTTGTGATAGCAGTCTTATGGCCTATATATATTTCGAACACAAGCTAGATGGTTACAATTAGGAGCGGCCTAAGGGATATTAAGCGGGATTGCGCAGTTCACACGCGGTCAGACCAACCTTTTTGAATTACAGTATTACTTCGAAAGTCATTATCAAATAGAATATGACTGATACTATACTATTCACATTTTCAGAACTAATAAGTATTTCTTTTTAATATCTTGGCACCTTGATATTAGTTTTAGTTTTATTATGTACTAGTTCTTAAAATTAAAATTCTTATTTATTTAATTTTATTTTCGTATTTAAGTATTTAATCAGTGTAAGTGTATTATTGCATGCATTTTGATTTATGTATACGTATGTATAAATGAAGGTATGTATTATCTATGCTCATGTATTATATCAATTAAGTTTATTTATTTTAAATGAGTCTTCTGAAGTATGATGAATAATATGTATCTCTAACCTAATTCATTTCATCTTTACGTCACCCAAAGGTTGATTGATTCAGAATATGAGTACAATTAAAATCATCGGTTTCAAAATTTTTGGAATTATATCGTTGGAGGAATAAAATTGGGACAATAGATTGTATAGGAAAATTTAAAGTTAAATACGAGAAGTTCCAGTGTTATGTAGCGCTTTAATCACCTCATTTAAAACGCCATTTATATAAGAAAATCAATTGAAAAATAACTTAAAGCATAATTAGTAAAAATATTTAAACTGCTCAATTACACTACAAGAAGTACGGCTATGTGTACGTGTATAGTATATAGACAGAGGTGCATTCCTTTATAATGTACAAAATTTATCTAGAATATATTTAGAAAAGTTTCTAAATAACAGCCACGTTCAGGCAAGCACATTCTTAGAAGACGGAGTGACGACTGTTCTGTCAGCACTTGACCTTTGATAGTCTGTGAAAATGAACCCCATAGGTGATGAACCTATCACCATTTTATTCTCAGTATGATGAATATGATTTATATTCAAACGATTCATATTCATCACATAAATAATTGCGCACTATTTGAAATGAAACCAGCAAGCAACTCTTAGTTTGGAAGACTATCAGGTCGTAGAATTGAAATTTAAATATAAAAATTATATTCCTTCAGATTTTCATTATATATTAATGAAAATCTGAAGGAATTTGAATCTCGCATCTTAAAAGGCTCAAAAGATTTTCATAGAATATCTTTAATACAGGTTCCTAATTTTTTTAAGACAAAATTCTCAGCTTGTATTTTACAAAAACCTTACGAATAGTTTTACGCAAAACATTAATAATTTATTCGTTCATATTTAAATCTCTAGTCTTAAAAAAGGCTCAAAATATTTTAATAGAATATCTTTAAAACAGGATTGGAATTTTTTTAATGGGAATTCTCAGTTGGTATTCGCTCTGGTTTCGCATATGGTTGCTAGATTAAATCATAAAGTAGCCGAGAAAGCATTATTACCTAGCTCCAAAGTAAAGCCGTGCTTATCTTTAACATAACTAACGTGGGTTTATTACGACTTACGCTATGAGTACATTATTAAAATTGCGTGTATTTAGTTATTAATTGTTAGTTTCTTATACGAGAGCCTTTGGACAATATAAGTATTTTGATAAATTATTGTAATGTATGTAATGTATTGTAAATTGAAAATATATTTGTTAATGTCAAATCACCACAATCGCAAAGGCTGGCGTTCGCAGTACTCGTTATGTTAATTATCCTGCCATATGTCTGTTGTCAATTTGAAAACCTTCGGCGACACCATGAAAACCGATGTGTACGGCTCTCGTCCGAAGGGATATGAAATTTAATGTTTTTGAAAATAATATTGCTACAGAAAGTAATATTTTTACTAAAGATCTTGAAGATTCCGTCGAGAATGTCCGCTCAAGAATATATAAACTCACAGAGAACCTTTTAGAAATTATACATACAGTGCCACAGTACACTAGCACACCTTTAACACTGCGAAGGACTTCATAACTGTGTGTCCTCATAAACATCATTTAATGCGGTTAAGGAGTACACGGCACTCATGAAGCAGCTCCACTATTTAAATCAAAAGCAAATTGTAGATGCATATTTCTATGATATTTTTTGAGAAGGACGAGTTTATATTTATGAAAAAAAAGCGTGTTTTAATTTTTTTAATTGACTAATTTTTCATTCGAAGATTGCGTTTTTCCAAGTTTATCTAGGTAGGTAAATATCAGAGAATACGAAGAAAAGTGTTTTCTACATTGACCCATCCGGGAATCAAACCCGGTACCGCAGAGTTGGTGACACCATGAGAATCGATATTTTTTTTTGAGAAGGGAGGCAAACGAGCAAGTGGCTCACGGGATGTTAAGTGATTACCGCCGCCCATAAACATCCGCAATACCAGAGGCATAGCAAATGCTTCGCCGGCAGCACATTCCACAAAGTGCAAGTGCGTGGCAGAAAATTCCCCGAGAAACGCATTGTGGTGGAATGCCAAGCATCAAGATGATGTTGATAGAATTTTTGACTTTATCATAATTTAATAAATGTTTTTTATTTATTTGTTTTATATTTAATCACGTGCCAAAAGTGGCGTTTGTTATGATTCCACTTTAGAAAAGAGGCATGTCGAGCAGTAGTATACCTACTTAAATATTTGATAATCCTGACTTTTCAGTTAGGAATTATCAATACGATAACGCCAACTTAATTTTTAGTATGCAATTTTACTTGATTTTTAAAGCATATTTATGATGAACTTTTTTGTTATTAAATGAAAGAGAATAAAATCAAAATCAAATTGTCACTTGCAAAAGGGTTAATAGAAAGAAGAAAGAAAGAATGGTTTATTCTCCAAAGTGACGCCATCAGGGATAACATAAAAAAAACACATAATTTACAAATAACACTTGGCTTTACAATACAAATTACAACATACTACATATTACAAACTAAACAATACCTATACTCGTATGTGTCAAGGCGTCATCTGGGAACTGGAGCACACTCAGCATAATGCCATTATTTTTTTTTCCATGGCGCTGATTTTCAGTGTGTCCAACTAGTGACTTGCCGAAATCAGTGCTATATGTATACTCTTTATCTTTTAAACACAAAATAATGCTGACAGAATTATGCATTCAAATGCTCTATATAATAATACACGGCGCCTATGCCAATAAAGAAGGCATAAGTAATATAAAAGAACACAGATTTAAAATTTCAACTGATGCGTGTAAGACACGTTGGCTCGGAGGTAAGAGCGTCGCCACGGATCGGCAAAGGTTCGAATCCCGCCCATGTCAGTTTACATTTTACCTTTTTTCTCTTTAATTTAAAAAAAAATTTAATAAATTTATAAACATCGTTGATTTTAAAAATGGAATAAACCTTTTCTTTCCTTAGCAATAGATATAGTATGAATACAAATTCATTCACATTTTTCAAACTTATTTCACGCAGCATTCAGCAAATACGAATACCTCAAATAACGAATGAGAACGTGACTTTTCAAGTGCTCAATTAAAACGATTTTCAGCCAGTTATTGCTTTCGACTGCAATCTATAGAAACCACATACCAATTAAGAGATTTCATTTAAGGTAAACCCTAAACTCGATAAATATTATTTGTTATTGTTGAATAGTTTTTCTAAAAACCTTTTAGAGTTTGTGTATTTTTACTAACCTATATATTTTACTTACCTTTATAACATATCACACTCAAAAGTCCAGTTGATTGTGAAACGTCTTTCAAACTAAGGGGTGCATATATTTATATTTATATGTGTGTTATATAATTTTTAAACTGCTAAATGATAAAGAATGACCCAACCCTAAATAATTTTTTATTTCACATTTTCCATTTTTATATTTATGTAATTTGGCATAAAAAATATAAAACTGTAAATTTACACCCTTTTCCACCAAACCCTATTTTAATAGCCTTTTTAATCTATTTATATATGGAAAAACAACGTTTGTCGGGTCAGCTAGTAGTCATATGTATGTATGAGGAGGAGTTTGCTAAAGTCCGCTAATCATTGCTTCAGTAGCCGCTGTCTGTTTTGATATTGATATGATTAATAATCCGGATCTGCGTGAACGTCTGTTCAAATAACGTAACAAGGTTTACTTTGTCTTAGACCCAATTGATTTCTAAGAAGTATAATATCAGGCGAATTCATTATCCATGCGACAAAATATTTTTTCTTCTAATTATAATCATATATTAATATTTTTGATGTGAAACATCTATAGCCGCACGTAAAATCGATTTCTGGCGTGGCGACGCATGCCGTGCACGTACGTAGTAGTGTTTAATTATAAACCTTAATTCTTAGGTAATAGGGTGTAAATTAGTATACCTTTGTATGCACGCTATACAAAGGTATACTAATTTACACCCTATTACCTGAGAATTAAGGTTTATAATTAAACACTGAAATCCCTTTTTTATATTTAATTAATTATATTCATATTATTCATATTAGTGACTATGTAAATTATATTAAGATTTCATTTTTACATGAAAGGTCATTTCCTTATAGTCAAAAATGTTCAATAATTTTTAAAACGAATAAACATAAACTACCATTAAAATTAGCTGGAGATTATAATGTAAATTTGCAAGAGCTGAATCACTGCCATTAATGACATTTCGTCAAAAAGAATTTCAATTGCAAATCAACAACAATCCAAAAGAATCTACTACCAAATATGGAACAACTATAGATGCTGTAATTGTGAGATATCTTGATAATGTTTCATCGAATACTTTAGTAACGCATTAAATAAATATATAAATATCTTCACGCAATTCCCAATACAGGGGTAGACAGAGGTCTAGACAATTAAGTCCGTATGACCCACCTTCCACCGAAGATATTTTCGGGACAACGGGACTTTACTACTACGGGACTTTTGTAACGTAGTTTTGTTATCATCGACCAATCGTCACAGTAATACCGGCAGAGGAAACATCGAACATAACTATAACTGAAGTCACAGAGAGAGAGAGAGAGAGAGCAAATATTTAAATTGTGGCCACTTGATATTAATATCGAATTTTCATATCAAATGTAAATTAATGTTTATTAAATAAAGTTACCATTTTCTGTAAGAAATTCGTAATACTTCATTTTTTCATTAGTATTTTGTTAGTACTTCACTTTTTCCTTTCTTGAAATAATATTATCTTTTATGCATATTACATGTACACACACGATGTTTCACATCTGCCAGGCGTCCCATGACGGCTCACATTTTTTTTTATAAAGAAATGTCTTCCCGTTAATCCCAATACTGGAATAGAAAGAGGTCCAGACTGTTAAGTCTCTTCCACCAATCACTTTTTTCACTCATCTTTCACCAAAGACATTTTTTGGGACAACGTGACAGGTAGTGAGCTTGACTCCGTGTTTTCATTGGAATCTATAACATACATTGATGTATACATACGTAGAAAAATATATGTACATCCGTAACTCGAATACAAACATTCACATTCATCACACTAATGTGTACCCCGTTGCGGGATCTGGAAGATATATGGCCAATAGAGCCAATCCGCTTGCTAAGTGTGATGATTATGGCAAAACTACTTTTAAAATAGCTTTTGTCATGTGCTAACATTGCATTTACAAAGCCTGCTTATTAAGTAATAACAGAAATTTACTTAGAAAAATTAAACTTTGTAAAATGTACTAATAATATAAATGAATATATTTTTGTATCTTTACGTATTTCCTGGGGGTAGCCAGAGGTCTAGACAATTTAGTCCTTTAGACCCACATTTCCATGATGACCTCCAGGACGATTAGCGTATACACCGGCTTTCATGGTATGGCCAACTCTGTATCCTTGTGAGTCCGTGAATCGAACCCAGACAGGGTTCGATTCACGGACTAGTAGAAACCCCCTTTTTAGTACAAGTACATAAGCTGCTTTGGGATCAGAGCAATGTGTGTCATGTTGTTCCTGTATAATATATATTGTAGAGTACTTATCAATACAAGTAAATAAAATTGAAGTGTATGTTTATCATACTGAAAGAACCATTTTTCCTACTTGTATATATACGGCACATACACCAAAACATTTTTTTAAATGTTTGTCTGTCTGTCTGTTTGTTCCGGCTAATCTCTGAAATGGCTGGACCGATTTAAACGGGACTTTCACTGGCAGATAGCTGATGTTGTAAGGACTAACTTAGGCTACTTTAAATTTAATATGTTACTTAAAATAATTTTTAGGGGTCCGCGTTAATTGTTAAACCGCGGGCAAAGCCGCGGGAGACAGTTTGTGTAAGATATAATATAGTTCTATACGTACAAATATAATATTTTATATTAAAATTAGCCACGTGGTTACTGCGTATATACCGTGTGTGTATGCGTCGGTCACATATACTGCGTATATGTGACCGACACATACACATAGCGGGAATACTATCTCGAAAAATACTTGACAAAAGACGCAGCAGACATCAGCGTTGGTACTTAGTGCCTAGTACTCACCAGTCACACTAGCCAAGCGTGACGATTGTCGCTAAGCTACTAATGTGTTGTATGTTTACAATAAATAAAGTAGTAAAGCACTATGCCAGAATTTCAATATTCATTTACGTTATAAAACTTTTTAGGTATTTAAGTTTTTTATTTATTTATTTATTTTATTTGGAAAACTTACAGCTGTATTTTATTAAATAACTTATTAAGAAAATTAAAAATTAAAAGTAACTTAGTGCTGTTAACATGTTTTCACTTTATACCCTTAATTGCTTTATAAATCAGTGCTAAAGATTAGACTTTCGGGAACAAACATTAACTTGTCTGGATAATGCTAGCTAATAAAGTTTAATTTCGAATTTGGGAATCCTGTAAAATATTATACTATAATGCTAAGATATTCAAGTATTATTTGGGTCATATCTAAACGCAATTCCCCTACAGGGGTGGGCACAGTTCTAGACAATTAAGTCTTTTCGAAACACAGTGATTCATTCCTCTAGTATCGTTTGTTTATCTTCACGCACAATTCCTAACGGTGTAGCCAGAGAGAACATATCGCCAAGTGTCACGTTCCCTTCATACTTCTTTCGCTTCTTTCAGATTCATCATCTTCTTCATACATGCACGTCTAGGTATTCGAGTACTCTTGACCCTCCCCTTTTCGAGCAATTTGCTCACATGGTCTTCGAAAGTTAGTCTCGGTCTACCTCGACACCTTTTAATATTAAATTTTGCGCAATATATTTTCTTCAACATTCGGTCTTCACTCATTCGCTCAACGTGCCCAAACCATCGAAGCACGCCCTTATCCAATTTGTTACAACGTGCACTTTTCCCTACGCCTTGCCTTTTGACTAACGCAGTCAGGGCACCATTGACCTTTGTTGCCGGCAGCGACACGCCTATCCACATCTAAATCACATCTTCCATCCCGGCTAAACGCACTCTAGTATCGTAAGACGCGACTAAGGGTAAAGCCTTGGAAATGCAATTGTCTACCGACAGACAGCAATATAGCCATCTTATTTATTTATTTATTTATTTATTTACTATTCATGTACACACACAATATAATAAACAGAGAAACTACAGAAAAAACAAATATGAGTACAAAGCTTATTTCAAATTGAAATTTCTTGCAGCAGGCCTGTTACTGGAAAACTTATAATAGGAGCAAACTAGTGTGCACAAAAAATATATTAATTTACAGTATATTAATTTACATTATTCAAACAAAAAAAAATATAATTACATATTAATATACATACACAATATACAAACATAAACATTAATATACACATAATACTATTGTGTTAACAAATAGTGCTCTTTAACCAGCTTCTTAAACGAAAACACCGAATTAGCCTCACGGATTACCGAAGGTAGTGAGTTCCACAATCGAACCGCATGAACGGTAAAGGATAGGGAATATAGTTCTGTTCTGTGCGCGTGAAATTTTAATAGAGTTTTAGTATGGGATCTACAAATGGTACCAGGAGGATGAATAAAAGACAAACGATCACGCAAGTAAAGAGGGGATAGTGGATTGTATAAAATTTTATAAAGGAAGCACAGAATTCGAGTGTTCCTGCGAAAACGGTATAGGAGCCACTTGAGCTCCTATACCGTTTTCGCAGGAACACTCGGTTAAAAGAGACATGATCAAATTTTTTTAGTCCAAAAATATACCCAATACATAAGTTTTGCAGGCGCTTAACTTAAGTTTATTTACTTGCTCCTCTGTTGCATCCAAAAAGCAGACATCTCCATAATCGAAAATAGGTATGATAAGCGTTTGGACGAGAGAAATCTTTGTTGACAAGGGCAGAAAACTTTGAAGGAATTTTAACGTGTGGCAAACGTAATTGATCTTCCTACTAATCTCATCTACGTGTTTACTCCAAGATAGTGTACCAACTATAACAACACCTTGGTTTTTAACAGTTTAAGCATAATGAATACCAAACATAAAATTCAATAAACCTATGGCGGGCAGCAGCGTCTAAGGTGGATGATGGTAGAGTGGTAACGCAAATTCCCATTCAGACGTAAGCAGAGGTCGTGAAAATGCTTTCTTTTTGACCCTCTTGTGACCGATTTTAATGTTTTGGCACAACGTGGCAGGTTATGATACGTGATACGTGATACATCGTCTCAATTTCTAAGCCAGTACAATGAAATTTATGTATATATTTACATAGATAAACATTTACATAAATATAAACATGCATGACTAGAGTACAAACATTCATGTTCATCACACACATGGTTGTCCCCTGCGTGATACGAGCCCTCAAAGCTTCGAAGTCGTTAGCTTCGAAGGCAGGATCACCGGCTATTGGGCTATTGGGTCGTCAAAGATAAATCAGGATTATTATGTTGATACGAAATAAATGAAAATGAAATTTTCTTTACTTTTAATCCAGTTATCTTTTTATCAAACATTTTTAAGACAAGTAACGTTATAACACGGTCTGGCAGTTTCACGTTTGATTTGATGTGACATGAAAGAAATTTTCATATAAAAAGGTAAAATAAGAAAAAATAAAAAGAAAACCGATTTAATTTTTCTTGATTATTTTATTAGTCTCTGCTTTTATTTGTCTTTGTATAAGTTTTTTTATTATTAGTCTAATGCGATTTCCTCTGTAATATTATAATGAGTAAATACAGACGAATGCGAATGTTTGTACGTGTCATGGAGGATAATAAATACATGTCAATATGTAAATTTATGAAGATCACCGAGAACAAGTGGCGTACACACCGGTTTTCATAGTGTCGCCAGCTTTGGCGATTCCCGGTCTCGGGTTCGACTCCAGGTCAATTTAGAAAACAATTTTTCTTCATATTCTTGAGTCTGGGTGTCTGTGGTAACTTCGTTGTTTCTGATTCCATAATACAAGTGCTCAAGCTGCTTACTTTAGGATCACATTAATGCTTGTGATGTTGTTACAAAATTTTTTTGTTAAAATATATATTCCATGCGTTGTTTTGAACACAAAATATCTATGGGCCCACAACTTGTGACTTTATCCCAAATAGGCATATTATTATATAATTATTATTACAAAATAATTTTTTTCTATAATACAATAAAAATACATTTGAAACAAAGTAGGTTTCTCGAAATTAATTATTAATTTACAGAGTGATAAAAAAATAATACCAATAGGTCATTTGAATTAGAGTTCAATTTTATTATGCAATTTTATTGGTTTTTAAAGCATATTTATCCTGAATTAAATACAGAATTAAAATTTCAACTGATGCGTGTAAGACACGGGTTCGAATACCGCCCGTTTCAGTTGAAATTTAACTTTTTTCTTTAATTTAATAACATAGAATGCAATTGTTATTTATTATAATAACAATCTTCGATGCAATAAAATGAATACCCTAAATGCCTGAAATACCCTAAAAGTAGGTCAATTTCTTTTTAAATTTTTAATGGCCATATATTTTGAAAAATAAATCAATTCATTATACATTAAAAGATTTAGTAAATTACGAGGTATCGCAATACCTATTACTTAACGATAAATAATATCTTCAGAAAGTTATTGTATATCAGAGAATAAATTTTAAGTCACGATAGCCGAGTGGTTGGGTGGTCGGAATTTCGAGTTAATAGACCCGAGTTCAATCCCCAGTTGGTAGGCTCGTACCAATGAGTTTTCAAAAAAAAAAAAAAAAAACTTATGTACGAATATCGTTGGCTTGGACATAAAGGCGGCGATGGGCTCACCACCTGTCACGTTGTCCCGAAAATATCTTCGGTGAAAGGTGGGTCGAAGGGACTTAATTGTCTAGACTCGACCTCTGTCTACCCCTGTATTGGGAATTGCGTGAAGATATATATATATATATATATATATATATATATATATATATATATATATATATATATATATATATATATATATATATATATATATATATATATATATATATATACATATATATATATATAGAGAATAAATTTTTATCTACCGCAGCCCGATGAGGAAACGTTTCTTTAATTTTATTGTAACATCACTCTAATCCACGGACAAGTGGACTCTGGCTTTACGTAAGTTGTATAACTATCGTCTTAACAGATCTAGGTTAAGTCTGCTATTCCTTTCAATAGCAAGATACAGTGGATTTTTTAACTAATATTTTTTAATAAACGGCCCGATGTCCTGGTTGGTACTCTGTCTTTGAAGCAGAGTTGCGTATTCGAATCTTGCTAAGAACAAACATAACACAGTATTAACTATTAGACATCATATGGATATTATCATCGTCTACTACCATGACACCGGTAATCCTATATCCTTTAATCTCGACCAGGGAGGTTGTTAAATGAAAAATATAGCTTACATTACAGCTAAGTGACACATCCCAACTTTAGGACAGGAACTGAAATGTAGATTTTCATATGTAAAGAGTCAATGAATCGTGTATTCGATACACATGACAAAGCATACGCTCCACGAAACTTTGAATAATGCTTCCAAGTTCGTGAACACGGTTCATCTTAAGCACCGATCAAGCGTGTATTCATTAAGTGATACCTATATATCACTTTGGATTACTTAAGTTCGTTCGAATTAACTTAATTGAATTATGCGTCTCGTTAGCAGAGTTGGTAGTGATTCTTTCTTATCTTTATCATTTAGTTGGTTGTGAGTTCGAATCATGTTAGGTGTAAACGTTTGTGATTAATATAAATGTTTGTACTCGTGTCATGTATGTTTATACGTATATATGAATATTTATCCATCAAAATAATTATATTGTACCGTTAGTTTGGACACTAAGATGGCGAACTGTCACGCTGTCTCAAAAATAAGCTTCGAAAAAAATTTGGTCGAAATGACCTCATTGTCTAGACCTCTGTCTACTCCAGCATATAATATAGCGTGAAGATTTGAAGTTAGATTGAAAAGTTTTTCCCTTTGATAATGACCTCGAAGAAGCTTAAGGTTTTTTGAGCGATCCCCTGGAACGGATCGGTAGTGGTTGCTGCCACACTCGCAGTAAGTCAAGCGCAGACGTTGTCGGAACGTTATTTATTGTTGAATGTCGTAGTTTACCTTAGAATCTAGGATTTGAGTGTTTCGTATAGATAATCCTACATTGCGATAACGAATTTCTTGCATTGCGCAACATATACGAAATTCCGATAGCGCACTAGTAGAGGATTTCTTCCCCAGATTTAAGCACAGAACCTGGTAGCTACAGTGTCATAATACACGACGAAGTCATTTCCCCGCGAACTTACGGAGACCTTCGAAGAATACCCAGGGAGCTTCTCCAACCACGTCACTGTTGTCCCATTACCGATCTGCCGATCTCACAAAGCGCGCTTCCTAGTAACCCTTGCGGCTTCAATACTATTTCTCGACTCACCGTAGACTCAGAGACAGTCACTCCAAGCATCGTAAGATCATCGTCATCTGATGTCATTCATCGTACTTTCCTTTCTCAATGGCGAAGTAATTAAACGACATCTTTGTCCCCACTAACGAAGCCTACTCTCATGCTCCAACAAGCTTCGTATTGAAGAGGTCGACCTTTATTATTTCCTGAATCATTCTAAATTTAGGAAAAAACTCCAGAAGCATCCTACATCATGCTGTAGAATATTATATATTTCATATCCGTTCTCTGATAGTCCTGTCAAAATTAGTGCAGCCGTTTTGAAGATTAATGAACAAAAATATAGACAAAGATTTTTTATTGTAAGGACCGTATGAACTTTCACGTATTTACTGACGAGTAGCGTACACACACTGGTTTTCCTTGTGTAACCTGCTCTGAGGTCTCTGATTCGATTTTCGGTCGGGTCAACGTAGAAAACACTTTTTCTACATATTCTTGGGTCTGGGTGTTTGTCGTTGTTGTTTTTTTGTGTGTAGTGCAAAGTAATTGATTACTGTGTGTAAAATCAGTTTCATGTTTGTCTGAAAATTGTTTTCATAGAAAAGTGGGTCGACAGGACTTAATTGTCTAGACCTCGTTCTATCCCAGTATTGGGGATGGCTTAGAGAATATTTTTTATATATTGCCATTCATAACGACCCTTAAGCCGACGCCTCTCTATGCTGTACTCTCCTCTGTAGGACGATTTGGAGGGCATCCCGCTTTTGAACGCAGCTGTCACCTGACGGTATGTTTTAGCTGGACATTTAATGAGTTGGTTATCCCGCGATCTGTCGGTAGTCAATAGAATATTCAAAGCTTTGTACCATCGTCGCCCCTTACGGGAACTACAAGAGAAAAATCATGGCTTTTGCCTTAAACTGTTGCGGTATCCATATGAAGCAATGGACTTAAATTCTTACGTTGATTTGTTCAAAACCTTTTATATTTAATTTATTGTAATAAAACTGTTTATTCATAAACAATCCAATAACAATTGAAGAGACAAATGTATCCGATTGAACAACAATAAAACGTACGCCGAAAGGAAAAGGGAAAATTGGATTTCATCAAATCCGAGATCGGTAATGAGAGCATTGGCTGAGTCGGTACTGAAAATGACAACTCTGACGTGCTATTAAGTTTGCTTTCATTCATAACATTGTGTGGTAATAATTATTGAACTTCATAACGTACTTCTGTGTATTATTGTGAAGCGTTAAAATTAGTTACTTGGTAAAAAAATTAAAAAGAAATGTCTTCACGCCATTTCAAATACAGGGGTAGACAGAGGCCTACAAAATTAATTTCTTTCGACCCACGTATATAGGTTTCATTCAAGGTGTCGATGAAAGAAGCCCAAATTGTGAGGATTTTTTTCTGAAGATGTTTGAAATTAAAAAAAAAGTAACTTTTAGTATTTTACGAGCCGTTAGCCTATTTGGTAGTGTCTCTGCCTTCGAAACTAAGGGTTGCGGGCACGAATCCATTTGCATAATGAATATGAATTTTTATAATTATATATATTTTTGAGTCACAAATATTTATATGAAGGTAAATTTTTATATATTTTTATATGTAATCCGTTGACTTGGATATTAAAACGGTGATGGGCTTGTCAACAGTCACGTTGTTCTAAAAAAAGTATGTAGTAATTCTAAGAATTTAATTTTATTTAATTCTAGTTATAAGTTTATTATAAGTAAAAGACAATTTAAAGTTGTTATTGAAAAAATTACTTCGCAACCCTCCGCATACAAATATAAAAAGGTATATGTTACCTGGTCCGAAGAGATGAACAGAACCACCCTCCCTCTCACAGATGCATGCACTAATTCCACTGTATGCACCACCACCACCACAACACTCAAACCAGGTAACATATACCTCCACCGAAAACGCGACACGTGTTTCGCCTCAAAACAAGGCATTCTCAAGCGAGTAGACTCTACGATGAGCGACCGCAGAGTGAGTTTAGTAATTTTTTCAATAACAACTTTACAATGAATTTCCGCAAAGTAACGCCTGAGTCAATTAACTATCTTAAAAGACAATTAGTGAATTACACATTACATCACAATATTTACCTTTATTGAATATATGTCTTGTTTTAATTAATATGCATTTTTTATCGTATTATAATTTGTATCAAAGATATTTTATGTAAGTTCTATGTATGAGTTCAAGTAAATAAGTATTTATATATAAGTTCATATATTTTATATTATTTTAAACATGTTTGGGGCCACGCGTGCGTGGACGATTTTAAATGGCACCGGCAGAATAATAGCACTGCAGCAGTACTGCTACAGCATATTTGCTGAGTCGGATGCCGTTTCGTTGCTGCAATCCTGTTATACATTTAATCTTAATCTGTAATTATTAGCTATAACCTCTATATGGACTGTTTTGTGGCAATGAATAAAACAACTTTCTTTCTTTCTTTCAATATTTCAGCAGTATCGTGTGCTTACGGCTTAGGACAGCCCCCTTTCATTTCAAACCCGTTTCTTCCGTAGGTAGTATATTAAATCATGTCATAATAGGATAATATGTGTCCAGCAGAATAGGTTCTTTTGTAACATAGTTAAATAAAACACTTTGAAGTTTTTCTTTTTTATCTTCACGCATTACCAAACATCGGGGTAGTCAGAGGTCTAGATAATTTATCCTTTCGACCCACATTGCACCGTTCACATTATTTTTAGGACAGCGTGATTGGTGTTAAGCCTGTCACCGCCTTGTCCCTGCCCATGCCAACCATATAAACGTTTACACACGTTTACAGAGCAAATACAGTCTAGTACACTCTCGGTGTTAGCTTAGTTTCAGATGCCCATAACGTTAATTATTTCTAAGTACATTAAGCAATGAATCTTCTTCTATATTTTCTCGGTCTGTAATAGTCCACTACAGGCCATAGGCCTCTATCGAATCTTAGCAAGTGGATTGGCGATCACAGTACCCGGCACGCTGCAATTACGATTAAGTTAATAATTACGAGTATTATTAATATTAAGAAATAATTACGTGTATGTTTCTCACTTAGGCACCTCTTCGTTACCCACGGGAACAAATTAGGACGTATATTCCATTATATAATACAAAAAAAAAACCACGATATCCGAGTGGTTGGGTGGTCGGAATTTTGAGTCAATAGACCCGAGTTCGATCCCCAGTTGAAAGGCTCGTACCAATGGGTTTTTCAAAAACTTTTGTACGAATATCTTTGGCTTGGACATAAAGACGGCTCATCACCTGTCACGTTGTCCCGAGAATATCTTCGGTGGAAGGTGGGTCGAAGGGACTTAATTGTCTAGACTCGACCTCTGTCTACCCCTGTATTGGGAATTGCGTGAAGAAATTTATTTTTTTCATAAAAAAAACACAGCTTGTAAGCTAGTACTAATGAGTTTTGTTCAAAACGTATGTACGATTTCTATCGCTGACTTGGAGTTAAAGTTGGCGAGAGGCTCACCAACTGTCACGTAGTCCCGAATTTTTTTTTCAGTCGTTAGGACTTAATTGTCAGGATCTCAGTCCACCATAGCATTAGGAATAGCGTGAAGAAAATTTATTTTTGATATTATAATTAATCGTAAAAGAGTCACGATAGCCGAGTGGTTAGGTGGTCGGAATTTCGAGTCCAGCGACCCGAGTTCGATCCTCAAGTGGCCGTACCGTTTACCGTATGGTTTTTCTAAAAACCTATGTACAAGTATCGTTGGCATGGATATAAAGATGGCGACAGGCTCACCACCTGTCACATTGTCCCAAAATCATCTTCGGAGGAAAGTGGGTCGAAAGGACTTAAATGTCTAAACTAGATCTTTGTCTACCCCTTTCATTTCATATTTATTTCATTTCATTTCATAATTAATTGTTACAGACTGGTGCTAGCACTAGCTGTAGTATATTAATGTCCTGAAGATGCCGTAAGGCTAAACCCGGTTGGTCTAATAAAAATTTATATTTAATAAAACTAATATGATTCTTGGACGGGTGAAAGTAGAAAACAACTTTTTCTAAATTATCATAGATCTGAGCCTTCGTGGTACCTTCGTTTATTCCGATTCTATGACACAAGTGCTTTAGGTACTGACTTCGGGGTAAGAGCAATGTTTGTGATTTTGTTCCTATCTTTGCTCTTATTTATCTTATAATGTGTACTAGTGTTCAACCATGATTTATGATGTAACGCAATATAACCCAGACACAAAAACCGCAAGTATAAAAATATATTTTTTAATTAAATATTCAATCGACGACGTAATGTGGTTAGCGTAAAATTCTTTCATTTCATTTCATTTTCTTTCATTCAACTACATCAATCTAAGATAAAAATATTTTCATAATAAAGCGTTATGAGAGCCACACTAGCTAAGAGGTTGAGAGGACACAAAACCGAATGTGGAGACCCGTGTTCGATCGAGCAGGATTCCTCGTAATGTATAAAATAAGATTAAGATAAAATGAGATTTTCGAAATTTATGTGTTTTTTATAATTGTCATGGATATTAAGGCGGATATATCACCTCAAATGAGCTTTGATGACATATGAGTATAAATATTTTGCTTTACCTATGACTATCCAAGTAAACACGAATTTGCTAATACTCGTGAAGAATACAAATGATAGAGAATATAGTAACAAAGATTTAAATTAACCAAATAAATCCAAAAAAGAAATCCTTGAAGCGTACGCCTTATGACATTTATTTAGTTGTTAATGCAAAATAAATCGACTAAAATAAAAATGATGCGTTTATGACACGGAGGTAAAAGCGTTGCCACGTTTAAATCTCGCCCGTATCAGTTGAATTTTTAAAATTTCTTTTTAACGTAATGATAATAATTGAGTTTTTAATAGGGCAAAATACTGCTTTTTGATAGTAGTGACCTCTTTCAGTGTTGAATAACTTTATAAATACATAGATATAGACAATATTACATAAATTACTCTGACGCCGAAGTAAGCAGTTTACGAATTCGTGTTTTGGAATCAGAAATAATGGAGGTACCACAAACATCTAGACCCCAGAAAATGTAGAATAAATGTTTTTTGTAACGAACCGACCGGGGAATCTCTAAGCTGGCGATGCTAAAACCGGTGAGTACAAATCATCCACGGAGGTCACCAACAATGAAATAAATAGTACGTAAATTTCACATAACATATTGCCTGTTAGAAACTTAATAGTCCTGTGAATTTACACATTCGAAGGTGCATAAAATCCCATGGTCACGATAGCCGAGTGGTTGGGTGGTCGGAATTTCGAGTCCCGCGACCCGAGTTCGATCCCCAGGTGGCAGGCTCTACCAATGAGTTTTCAAAAACTTATGTACGAATTATATCGTTGGCTTGGGCATAAAGATGGCAACAGGCTCACCACCTGTCACATTGTCCCAAAATCATCTTCGGTGGAAGGTGGGTCGAAGGGACTTAATTGTCTAGACTGACCTCTGTCTACCCCTGTATTGGGAATTGCGTGAAGAAAATTTATTTTTTCATAAAAAACACAGCTTGTAAGCTAGTACTAATGAGTTTTGTTCAAAACGTATGTACGATTTCTATCGCTGACTTGGAGTTAAAAGTTGGCGAGAGAGGTTCACTCAACCGTCACGCGTAGTCCCGAATTTTTTTTTTCAGTCGTTGGACTTAATTCTCAGGATCTCAGTCCACCATAGCATCAGGAATAGCGTGAAGAAAATTTATTTTTGATATTATAATTAATCGTAAAAGAGTCACGATAGCCGAGTGGTTAGGTGGTCGGAATTTCGAGTCCAGCGACCCGAGTTCGATCCTCAAGTGGCCGTACCGTTTACCGTATGGTTTTTCTAAAAACCTATGTACAAGTATCGTTGGCATGGATATAAAGATGGCGACAGGCTCACCACCTGTCACATTGTCCCAAAATCATCTTCGGAGGAAAGTGGGTCGAAAGGACTTAAATGTCTAAACTAGATCTTTGTCTACCCCTTTCATTTCATATTTATTTCATTTCATTTCATAATTAATTGTTACAGACTGGTGCTAGCACTAGCTGTAGTATATTAATGTCCTGAAGATGCCGTAAGGCTAAACCACGGAATCTGGTTTGCAAAAATTGACTACATACAAACAGATAGATATGGACAACATCACATATTTTTCTGATCCCAAAGTAAGTAGCTTAAGCACTCTTTTCATGTAATCAGAAACAACGAAGGTACCACAATCACCCCAGACGTGATAAAATGTAGAAAAATGTTTTTTTTTTTGCATCGACCGAGCATCAGCCGACCGGGAATCTCTAAGCTGGCGATGCTAAAACCGGTGAGTACAAATCATCCACGGAGGTCACCAACAATGAAATAAATAGTACATAAATTTCACATAACATATTGCCTGTTAGAAACTTAATAGTCCTGTCAATTTACACATTCGAAGGTGCATAAAATCCCATGGTCACGATAGCCGAGTGGTTGGGTTGTCGGAATTTCGAGTGAAGAGACCCGAGTTCGATCCCCAGGTGGCAGGCTCTTACCAATGAGTTTTTCAAAAACTTATGTACGAATTATATCGTTGGCTTGGGCATAAAAGATGGCAACAGGCTCACCACCTGTCACATTGTCCCAAAATCATCTTCGGTGGAAGGTGGGTCAAAGGTTTTTTATAGAAAAGGGAGGCCAACGAGCAGGTTGCTCACGTGATGGTAAGTGATGTGTCTGGTGAGTGCAGGTAACCGGAGGCCCACACACCTCTCTCCCCAGTATCGGCGGTAATCGCTTACAATCACATGAGCCATCTGCTCGTTTGCCTCCCTTTCCATAAAATTAAATAATAAAAATGATATTGGAAATATATTTTCTTAACTAAAGATGCAGCATCGTCAGCGTATTAAAGCTTGAACGTCTCAGAATATAGGGATAAAATTGAAAATATACACCTCATAGAGAAACTGATTTTCGCAACGTCATAACTGTGATCGAGAAAGAATGATTGAACTTAATAAGGATTGAACTTGTAAACCTGGATAGATTTATTAATGTGTTCAATAAAATTTTATGTTTGCATTTAATTTAATTAGCTTTATCAAAATTTATATATATATATACATATATATATATATGTATATATATATATACATATATATATATACATATATATATATACATATATATATATACATATATATATATACATATATATATATACATATATATATATACATATATATATATATATATGTAATAATTGTTGGCAGCCGCAGCTTTATCTCAAGAATTGACTTGTCTTCCTTGCCAGCTATTAAATTTAACGGAATTGTTATTCCTTACTGCGACACTGCCAAGAATTTGGGCATTTACAACGATAACACATTAAGTTGGACACGTCAATTGAATGAAGTTAGCAGAAAGACTATTTTGGCTCCCAAGTCTTTGCGTCACCTTCGTTCATTCCTACCCATACCTACTAAAATTATGCTCGCACAAACTCTACTTCTCTCCATTATGGATTATGCCGACGCAAGTTATGTAGTTTCAAGTGGTTACCTATCCGAATTCGCCGGAATTGGCACATACTTTCTATTCTGTTCTGTGTCCTGTTTCAACCTTTTGCTCCTCCTTATCTTAAGGAAAAATTTAAGTTTATAGTACATCCAGAGCATGTCCATCGTTCCTCCAAAACATCATTTTATGATAAATATTTCACAGTTCAGGCCATTAACCTCTGGAATACTCTGCCTTTATATTCATGACAAAATCCCTAATACAATTAAGAGCTTGTCTAAAAATATTACTTGTCGCAATCACTTGGACAGTGCTAGGATAGACCATTGCAAGAATTGTTTAACTCCGTATCAATATATTGATTTTGAGGATATCATATTTTGTATGTATTATTTTTATATGTACTATATGCGTTTGTATATATATATATATATATATATATATATATATATATATATATATATATATATATACATATATATATATATATATATATATATACATATATATATATATATATACATATATATATATATATATATGTATATATATATATATATATCGCGCCACGCCACAATAACTAAATACAAGCAATATTAATAATGTACTCATGGCGTAAGTCGTAATAAACCGACGTTAGTTATGTTAAAAGATAAGCACGGTTTTACTTCGGGCGAGATAATAATGCATTCTGGGCTACTTTATATATATATATGTATATATATATATATATATATATATATATATATATATATATATATATATATATATATATATATATATATATATATATATATATATATATATATATATATATATATATATATATATATATATATATATATATATATATATATATATATATATATATATATATATATATATATATATATATCGTGGCGCGAAATTACTGCTGGCGTCCCTCAAGGCGGCGTGTTGTCACCTTTATTCTTTTCTCTTTTTATTAACTCTATTACTCATAAAGTTTCTTCTCTCTACCATATGTATGTGGACGATATCCAGATATACACCAGTCCATTCAACTCTTGAGAATCTGCCGATAGCAGTCGCCACGTTAAATATGATCCTAGAATGGAGTAAATCATTTGGCCTTGATGTTAATCCCAATAAGTCACAGGCAATAATTGTTGGCAGCCGCAGCTTTATCTCAAGAATTGACATGTCTTCCTTGCCAGCTATTAAATTTAACGGAATTGTTATTCCTTACTGCGACACTGCCAAGAATTTGGGCATTTACAACGATAACACATTAAGTTGGACACGTCAATTGAATGAAGTTAGCAGAAAGACTATTTTGGCTCCCAAGTCTTTGCGTCACCTTCGTTCATTCCTACCCATACCTACTAAAATTATGCTCGCACAAACTCTACTTCTCTCCATTATGGATTATGCCGACGCAAGTTATGTAGTTTCAAGTGGTTACCTATCCGAATTCGCCGGAATTGGCACATACTTTCTATTCTGTTCTGTGTCCTGTTTCAACCTTTTGCTCCTCCTTATCTTAAGGAAAAATTTAAGTTTATAGTACATCCAGAGCATGTCCATCGTTCCTCCAAAACATCATTTTATGATAAATATTTCACAGTTCAGGCCATTAACCTCTGGAATACTCTGCCTTTATATTCGCGAAGCGAAATCCCTAAATACAATTAAGAGCTTGTCTAAAAAATATTACTTGTCGCAATCACTTGGACAGTGCTAGGATAGACCATTGCAAGAATTGCTCAACTCCCTATCAATATATTGATTTTGAGGATATCATATTTTGTATGTATTATTTTTATATGTACTATATGCGTTTGTATATATATTTATTTATATTAGTGTATATATTTAGCACCACGCTGTGGGAGGGAGGGTGGTGCTCTTCTTCTCTTCGGACCAGGTAACATATACCTTTTTATATTTGCATGCGAAGGTTTGTGAAGTAATTTTTTCAATAACAACTATACAATGAATTTCCGCAAAGTAACGCCTGAGTCAATTAACTATCAAAATCTCTCTCTTCAAACTACTTCTTTTGATTCAAATAGCTAGACTTAATCATAGCATCACTACCTTTACAACATTGAATGTCTCTACATGACACAAATAATGAAAATCAAAGAAAATCCCTTTCATTAAAGAACCAAAACAGAGCATTCACAATTCACAAAACAGTAAAAAGAAACTTCACATTTACTACAAATTAACATATTATACATATTATTATTTATTTATCTTCACGCACAATCTCTGACGGGGTAGCCAGAGAGAACAGATCGCCAAGTGTCACGATCCCTACATACTTCTTTCGCTTCTTTCAGATTCATCATCTTCTTCATACATGCACGTCTAGGTATCCGAGTACTCTTGACCCTCCTCTCTTCGAGCAATTTGCTCACATGGTCTTCGAAAGTTAATCTCGGTCTACCTCGACACCTTTTAATATTAACTTTCGCGCTATATATTTTCTTCACCATTCGGTCTTCACTCATTCGCTCAACGTGCCCAAACCATCGAAGCACGCCCTTATCCATTTTTGAGACAAGGTCATCTTTCAAAAAGGTCATCTTCAACATAGCCGTAATATTTCATTCACCGGTTTGATTATCGTGTACACACACTCGACCCAAGTTCGATCCCCAGGTGGCAGCATCTTGACTCGAAATTCCGAGCACCCAACCACTAGCTGGCTATCGTGACTTATATTTAAATTAAAAATATAAAATTATTCATTGATGAAGAGCCTAGACAATTAAGTCCTCTTTTTAACAATGGTAGGGCCACGCATCAGCGTTTGTTGTTGCATGAATGGGCCGGCTCGACCGGGGAAGGACCACGACCTCACAGACCGGCGTGAAGTATAAGTCTAACAAACTACTGCGTTTCGTCTGGTGAGTGTAGGTAACCGGAGGCCCACACCTTTCTCAAAGACCGGCAGCGCATCTGCTGCTTGCGAGTGTTCATGGGCGGCGGTAATCACTTACCATCACGTGAGCCACCTGCTCGTTAAGCCTCCTTCCACCGAAGATATTTTCGGACAACGTGACAGGTGGTGGGCCAGTCGCCGTCTTTATGTCTAAGTCCAACGATATAATTCGTACATAAGTTCTTAAAAAACTCATTGGTACGAGCCTGCCACCTGGGGATCGAACTCGGGTCTCTTGACTCGAAAATCCGAGCACCCAACCACTCGGCTATCGTGACTTATATTTAAATTAAAAATATAAAAATTATTCATTACTTCAATTTAATTAAACAACATATTACAATTAAAAGAAAAAGTATCTAAAATGAAATAAAAATTAATATTTTGCCTTAATGACGTTTTAAATAATAATCTGAAATTACCATATTTTATAAATGTATTATGCGCTTTTTTATTTAATTATTGTATTAAAGACAGATCAATGTAGAAAGTCCTTGTTCTTGTAGAAATCCCGTTGTCTAGGGTCTGGGTGTTTAAAGTACCTTATTTGTGACTAATTCCAATAAACAAGTTAGTTTTAGTTTCTTAGTTTAAGATCAGAGCAATATATGTGATGTTGTCCTTACGTATTTATTTATTTGTATGTTTGTATGTATGTGTTATATTTATCTTCACGCACAATCCCTGGCGGGGTAGCCAGAGAGAAAAGATCGCCAGGTGTCAAAATCCTTACATACATCTTTATAAGGTATGTAAGGATATATAAACATAGTCAGGTCATAAGTATTGTCACACAGTAAAAACTTTTCTTTTGGAATGCTGGCCACAAAAAGTTTATTGAATTCGAATTTCGAATTGTTCATGAAAATAAAACTATATACTTTTTAGAATTTTACTCATTTTTAAATATGGAGTGGACGCTTAAAGAAGACCGTGTTGCAGTTATTGCGTTGCATCGTTGCGGTTACATGCCAATTCAAGTTTTTGACATACTGAAAAATTTGAATATAACCAAAACATTCATTTATCGTACCATCAAACGATACAATGAAGACTCTTGTGTAGATGACAGATCAAGAAGTGGTTGCCCTCGGTCTGTTAGGACTCCTGCAGTGATAAAAGCTGTGAAGGCTCGAATTCAAAGAAATCCCAAACGTAAGCAGAAACTGTTGGCCCTTTAGATGGGGTTAAGCAGAACCACGGTGAAAAGTGTTAAATGAAGAATTAGGACTTCGGGCATATCAAAAAAAAAAAAAACAGGACATTGTTTGAATGCTCGTCTAATGCATCTGAGACTGAAGAGATGCCGCGCTTTGTTTAAGCGGTACGCGGGAAAAAATATCGGAAAATTCTTTTTTCGGATGAAAAATTTTTAACTGTAGAAGAGAGCTACAACAAACAAAACGATAAGGTGTACGCACACAGTAGTGAAGAAGCGAGCAACCGTATTCCGCTTGTCCAACGAGGTCATTTTCCATCCTAGCTCATGGTATGGTTGGGAATATCTTATTGGGGCTTACCAGAGGTACATTTTTGCGAGAAAGGTGTAAAAACGAATGCACTTGTGTATCAAAATACAATCCTGACGAACCTTGTGGAACCTGTTTCTCATACCATGTTCAATAACAGGCACTGGGTATTCCAACAAGCGCCAGCTCATAGAGCGAAGAGCACACAAGACTGGCTGGCGGCGCGTGAAATCGACTTCATCGGCACGAAGATTGGCCCTCCTCCAGTCCAGATTTGAATCCGTTAGATAACAATATATGGCAACACTTGGAGGAAAAGGCGTGGTCAAAGCCTCATCCCAATTTGGAGTCACTCATGACATCCTTGATTAAGGAAGCCGCCGATATTGACATGGACCTCGTTCGTGCTGCGATAGACGACTGGCCGCACAGGTTGAAGGCCTGTATTCAAAATCACGCAGGTCATTTTGAATAATCTTTAGTGTCATAAGAATCTATGTTTTATTAAGTTCATTTTGGTATACAAATGGTTACATAATGAATAAACTTGTTTTAATTATTTTAGGTTAAACATGTGACAGAATTTATGACCTGACTAGGTATATTAAATGAAATACATTTAACGAGTTAAATACAAATTTGTGATAGAAGAATTAAGGCCTACATGTATTTCGAACACAAGCTAGATTGTTATAATTAAGAGCGGCCCAAGGTAGATTAAGCCTGATCGCGCAGTTCACATGCGGTCAGACCAACGTTTTTGAATTACAGTATTACTTCGAAAGTCATAGTAAATAGAATATGACTGATACTATGCTATTACAAGAGTGGTAGAGCCACGCATCAGCTTTTGTTGTTGCATGAATGGGCCGGCTCGACCGGGGAAGTGCCACGACCTCACAGAATACCGGCGTGAAGTAGAAATCTAACAAACTTCTGCATTTAGTCTGATGAGTGTAGGTAACCGTAGGCCCACACACTCTCCTCCCCCATTTCAGGGGGGGGGGCACTCTACGGGCGGCAACGCATCTGCTATGCCTCTGATATTGCGAGTGTTCATGGACGGCGGTAATCACTTATCATCATGTGACCCATCTGCTCGGTTGCCACCCTTTTCTATAAAAAAAAAGTACATTTTCAGAATTAGTATTTCTTTTAAATATTTTGGCACCGTGATATTATTTTCAGTTTTATTAAGCACTAGTTCTTAAAATTAAAATTCTTATTTAATTAATTTTAATTTCGTATTTATGTATTTAATCAGTGTAAGTGTATCATTGCATGCGTTTATTTATGTATAAGTATGTATAAATGTAGGTATGTATTATTTATGCTCATGTATTATATCAATTGAGTTTATTTATTTTAAATGAGTCTTGTGAAGTATGATGAATAATATGTATCTCTAACCTAATTCATTTCATCTCTACGTCACCCAAAGGTTGATTGGTACAGAATGTGATTACAATTAAAAATAATCGGTTTCAACATTTTTGGAATTATATCGTTGGACGAATAAAATTGGGACAATAGATTGTATAGAAAAAAATAAAAATATGAGAAGTTCCAGTGTTATGTAGCGCTTCTAATCACCTTATTTAAAACGCCATTTATATAAGAAAATCAATTGAAAAATAACTAAAAGCATAAAGAACAAAAATATTTAAACTGCTCAATTACACTACAAGAAGTACGGCTATATGTACGTGTATAATATATAGTCAGTGGTGCATTTCTTTATAATTTACAAAATTCATCAAGATATTAGCCAAAATCAGTTAAAATTGCGCAGCCCACATAAGTACACCTCTCCGAACTAACTGTCATTGGGGAAGAATAGTTTCTAAATAACAGCCACGTTCAGGCAAGCGCATTCTTAGAAGACGGAGTGAGGACTGTTCTGTCAGCAATTGACTTTTGATAGTCTGTGAAAACGAACCCCATAGGTGATGAACCTATCACCATTTTATTCTCAGTATGATGAATATGATTTATATTCAAACGATTCATATTCATCACATAAATAATTGCGCACTATTTGAAATGAAACCCGTAAGCAACCCTAAGTTTGGAAGGCTATCGGGTCGTAGAATTGAAATTTAAACATAAAAATTATATTCCTTCAGATTTTCATTATATATTAATGAAAAACTGAAGGAATTTGAATCTCGCGTCTTAAAAGGCTCAAAAGATTTTAATAGAACAAATCTTTAATACAAGTTCCTAATTTTTTTAAGACAAAATTCTCAGCTGGTATTTAACAAGAACCTTACAAATACTTTTACGCAAAACATAAATAATTTATTCGTTCAGATTTTTATTAATATAAATTTAAATCTCTAGTGTTAAAAAAGGCTCAAAAGATTTTAATAGAATATCTTTAAAACAGGTTTGGAATGTTTTTTAATGGAAATTCTCAGTTGGTATTTCGCTTCTCACAAATACTTATACGCATATGGTTGCTATATTAAATCATAATGTAGCCGAGAAAGCATTATTATCTAGCTCCGAAATAAAGCCGTGCTTATCTTTAACATAACTAACGTGGGTTTATTACGACTTATGCTATGAGTACATTATTAAAGTTTATTTAGTTATTAATTGTTAGTTTCTTATACGAGAGCCTTTGGACAAAATAAGTATTTTAATAAGTTATTGTAAATGTAATGTATGTAATGTATTGTAAATTGAAAATGTATTTGTAAATGTCAGATCTCCATAATCGCAAAGGCTGGCGATCGCAGTACTCGGTATGTTAATTATCCTGCCATATTTCTGTTGTCAATTTGACAACCTTAGGCGACACCATGAAAACCGATGTGTACGGCTCTCATCCACAGGAATATGAAAATTAATGTTTTTGAAAATAATATTGCTACAGAAAGTAATATTTTTACTAAAGATCTTGAAGTTTCCGTCGAGAATGTCCGCTCAAGAATATATAAACTCACAGGGAACCCTTTAGAAATTATATATACAGTGCCACAGTACACTAGCACAACTTCAACACTGCGAAGGAAGCATCCTGAGAATTACGACCCCCATTATAACATCATAACTGTGTGTCCTCATAAACTTCATTTAATGCGGTTAAGGAGTACACGGAACTCATGTAGCTCCTCTATGTAAATCAAAAGCTAATTGTAGATGCATGTTGCTATGATATTTTTTGAGAAGCACAAGTTTATGTTTATGAAAAAAAGCGGGTTTTAAATTTTTTTAATTGACTAATGGTTCATTTGAAGATTGTGTTTTTTCAAGTTTATCTAGGTAGGTATTGTCTGTGAAAAAATGAGTGCATGTACTGTAAAAATGTGTAAGGGCGTGGCAGAAAATTCCGCGAAAAACGCACTGTGATGGAATGCCAAGCATCAAGATGGTGTTGATGGAATTTTTGACTATGCCGTAAGGTACGATGGCAAAATTCAGCGACTGGGATTAATCCGAAAAATTCCTCGGAGCACTCCCCGTAGTAGTCTTGTAAAAAATGCAAAGAGATGCAATGTCTCTTGTATGTATGCAAAATAATTTAATGAATGTTATTTATTTTTTTAATTTATATTTAATCACGTGCCAAAAGAGGCTTTTGTTATGATTCCTCTTTAGAAAAGAGGCCTGTCGCGCAAATGTATACCTACTTAAATCAGCGTTAGTTCATAATTCAATTCATGAATTATTGAGAAATTGGAAAAAAACTGCTGACATGTACGTATTGTTAACTTTTTTAATGTCTAGTTAGTTTAATAACAAAAAGTCCAGCATAACTTAAACCCTGTAAAATAATTGCACCGATATATGAAATCAGAATATTTTAGCTTGTCTTAGCGATGAACTTGTTATGCAAACCAGTCACTTAATTTTCAATTTTCGTTAAAATTAGCTCGTTAAGAGCTTATCTTTCAATAGAACGAGGAGAATCGATACTGCGCTTTACATTTTGATGAACGATTCATTAAAATGTAAAGCGCAATATTTATTTATGTAGGTAATTGGTGAATATTTCTCGCACTTCTTTAATCTACCTAATTTTATCTTCGGGATTTTCAATACATTACTTAACTACGAGAGTATTTAACCGATAATTTCGAGGATAAGCAAAGGAAATAATCTGAAATATATAAAAAAAATAATGGGATAGACAGAGAACAATTAAGTCCTTTGACAGTCAGTGAGCCTGTCTCCGTCCTTCATGTCTAAGCCAACGATATTAAATAAAATAAATAAGTTATTGAAACTCATTAGTACGAGTCTATCACCTATAGGGGATCGCAATCGAGTCTTAGGACTCGAATTCCGATCACATTGTCATTCCACTGATTATGAATCTGAAATATTATGATAATATTATCCTTTCATAAACTCTTCTAGAAATATGTGTAAATCCTTAAGGGATTTTTGTATTTGGATATAGTTTTTTCAAAGGTTGCTAAATAGACATTGAATTATTTATCCGTGTCTACGCATATTTACTTATACTTGCTTTTCAGCTTTATCCTTTTACTGTTATCGCGTAACTCAAAAAAATACTTATTTTCTCTGTAGGATAACGTGAAAAATATCATAAATGTTAGATGTCCACATTCTAGTCATCTAAAAATTTTACTTCACGCATTTGCGAATATAGGGGTAGCCATAGGTAAAGACAATTCATTCCTCTCGACCCTCATCTTACCGTAGCTTTTAAGAGTACGTCACGATAATCGAGTGGTTGAGTAATGTATAAATAAGTAAAAAATAGCATATAATAATTAATTGTAGCATGTAGGCACATAACTTCCGATCTAAAGTCAAAATTTCAGCCTATTCAGTTAGGCTTCGGTAGCAGAGGAGGTTGTGAGGCAGCTGTACATTCAGTGCGTACTTTTTTAACGAATTGTCAAACAGATGTTCTCTTGAAAGTTGACCTTAGGAATGCCTTTAACTCCCTCGACAGATCAACCCTGCTAAAGGAGGTTGCGAAACATACCCCGGAAATTTACCATTACGTTTGGCAATGTTACAGTCAAAACTCTAATTTATTTTACGAAAATCATTTAATTGACTCAGCCGTCGCAGTTCAGCAGGGTGATCCACTGGGTCCAGCATTGTTTAGTTAGGGAATTCAACCGATTATTTCAAAGTTGAAATCCAAACTCAATATTTGGTACCTAGATGACGGAACCCTAGGAGGAAAGCCAGATGACGTGCAAAATGACCTTCAAAAAATTATTCAAAATTTTAAAAACATTGGCCTTGAATTAAATAATACTAAATGTGAACTTTTTTTAATGTCTAGTTAGTTTAATAACAAAAAGTCCAGCATAACTTAAACCCTGTAAAATAATTGCACCGATATATGAAATCAGAATATTTTAGCTTGTCTTAGCGACGAACTTGTTATGCAAACCAGTCACTTAATTTTCAATTTTCGTTAAAATTAGCTCGTTAAGAGCTTATCTTTCAATAGAACGAGGAGAATCGATACTGCGCTTTACATTTTGATGAACGATTCATTAAAATGTAAAGCGCAATATTTATTTATGTAGGTAATTGGTGAATATTTCTCGCACTTCTTTAATCTACCTAATTTTATCTTCGGGATTTTCAATACATTACTTAACTACGAGAGTATTTAACCGATAATTTCGAGGATAAGCAAAGGAAATAATCTGAAATATATAAAAAAAATAATGGGATAGACAGAGAACAATTAAGTCCTTTGACAGTCGGTGAGCCTGTCTCCGTCCTTCATGTCTAAGCCAACGATATTAAATAAAAATAAATAAGTTATTGAAACTCATTAGTACGAGTCTATCACCTATAGGGGATCGCAATCGAGTCTTAGGACTCGGATTCCGATCACATAGTCATTCCACTGATTATGAATCTGAAATATTATGATAATATTATCCTTTCATAAACTCTTCTAGAAATATGTGTAAATCCTTAAGGGATTTTGTATTTGGATATAGTTTTTTCAAAGGTTGCTAAATAGACATTGAATTATTTATCCGTGTCTACGCATATTTACTTATACTTGCTTTTCAGCTTTATCCTTTTACTGTTATCGCGTAACTCAAAAAAATACTTATTTTCTCTGTAGGATAACGTGAAAAATATCATAAATGTTAGATGTCCACATTCTAGTCATCTAAAATTTTACTTCACGCATTTGCGAATATAGGGGTAGCCATAGGTAAAGACAATTCATTCCTCTCGACCCTCATCTTACCGTAGCTTTTAAGAGTACGTCACGATAATCGAGTGGTTGAGTAATGTATAAATAAGTAAAAAATAGCATATAATAATTAATTGTAGCATGTAGGCACATAACTTCCGATCTAAAGTCAAAATTTCAGCCTATTCAGTTAGGCTTCGGTAGCAGAGGAGGTTGTGAGGCAGCTGTACATTCAGTGCGTACTTTTTTAACGAATTGTCAAACAGATGTTCTCTTGAAAGTTGACCTTAGGAATGCCTTTAACTCCTCGACAGATCAACCCTGCTAAAGGAGGTTGCGAAACATACCCGGAAATTTACCATTACGTTTGGCAATGTTACAGTCAAAACTCTAATTTATTTTACGAAAATCATTTAATTGACTCAGCCGTCGCAGTTCAGCAGGGTGATCCACTGGGTCCAGCATTGTTTAGTTAGGGAATTCAACCGATTATTTCAAAGTTGAAATCCAAACTCAATATTTGGTACCTAGATGACGGAACCCTAGGAGGAAAGCCAGATGACGTGCAAAATGACCTTCAAAAATTATTCAAAATTTTAAAACATTGGCCTTGAATTAAATAATACTAAATGTGAACTTTTTAATGTCTAGTTAGTTTAATAACAAAAGTCCAGCATAACTTAAACCCTGTAAAATAATTGCACCGATATATGAAATCAGAATATTTTAGCTTGTCTTAGCGACGAACTTGTTATGCAAACCAGTCACTTAATTTTCAATTTTCGTTAAAATTAGCTCGTTAAGAGCTTATCTTTCAATAGAACGAGGAGAATCGATACTGCGCTTTACATTTTGATGAACGAGTCATTAAAATGTAAAGCGCAATATTTATTTATGTAGGTAATTGGTGAATATTTCTCGCACTTCTTTAATCTACCTAATTTTATCTTCGGGATTTTCAATACATTACTTAACTACGAGAGTATTTAACCGATAATTTCGAGGATAAGCAAAGGAAATAATCTGAAATATATAAAAAAAATAATGGGATAGACAGAGAACAATTAAGTCCTTTGACAGTCGGTGAGCCTGTCTCCGTCCTTCATGTCTAAGCCAACGATATTAAATAAAAATAAATAAGTTATTGAAACTCATTAGTACGAGTCTATCACCTATAGGGGATCGCAATCGAGTCTTAGGACTCGAATTCCGATCACATTGTCATTCCACTGATTATGAATCTGAAATATTATGATAATATTATCCTTTCATAAACTCTTCTAGAAATATGTGTAAATCCTTAAGGGATTTTTGTATTTGGATATAGTTTTTTCAAAGGTTGCTAAATAGACATTGAATTATTTATCCGTGTCTACGCATATTTACTTATACTTGCTTTTCAGCTTTATCCTTTTACTGTTATCGCGTAACTCAAAAAAATACTTATTTTCTCTGTAGGATAACGTGAAAAATATCATAAATGTTAGATGTCCACATTCTAGTCATCTAAAAATTTTACTTCACGCATTTGCGAATATAGGGGTAGCCATAGGTAAAGACAATTCATTCCTCTCGACCCTCATCTTACCGTAGCTTTTAAGAGTACGTCACGATAATCGAGTGGTTGAGTAATGTATAAATAAGTAAAAAATAGCATATAATAATTAATTGTAGCATGTAGGCACATAACTTCCGATCTAAAGTCAAAATTTCAGCCTATTCAGTTAGGCTTCGGTAGCAGAGGAGGTTGTGAGGCAGCTGTACATTCAGTGCGTACTTTTTTAACGAATTGTCAAACAGATGTTCTCTTGAAAGTTGACCTTAGGAATGCCTTTAACTCCCTCGACAGATCAACCCTGCTGAAGGAGGTTGCGAAACATACCCCGGAAATTTACCATTACGTTTGGCAATGTTACAGTCAAAACTCTAATTTATTTTACGAAAATCATTTAATTGACTCAGCCGTCGCAGTTCAGCAGGGTGATCCACTGGGTCCAGCATTGTTTAGTTAGGGAATTCAACCGATTATTTCAAAGTTGAAATCCAAACTCAATGTTTGGTACCTAGATGACGGAACCCTAGGAGGAAAGCCAGATGACGTGCAAAATGACCTTCAAAAAATTATTCAAAATTTTAAAAACATTGGCCTTGAATTAAATAATACTAAATATGAACTTTTCATTCCTGACCGTTTGTCTTCTCATAGATACAGTTTGTTTCAAAATTTTAACAATATATCTCCTGGCATTAAAGTAACTGAGGCGGATTCTCTTTACCTCATTGGAGCGCCGTTATTTATAGAGAGTATGAAACCTCTTTTGAAAGTAAAATTTGATCAATTTTTAGAACATGTTAATACACTGTATATTCTTAATTCTCATATAGCGCTTACTATTTTAAAATATTACGTTCTTGTTCCTAAATTTACTTATTTACTCCGCTCGATTCCAGCATGGAAAAGTTCTGATTTTTTAAAACAAATTGACCTTAATCTCAAAATAGCTTTAGAAAAAATTCTAAATTTATCTTTAGTCTCATCTAGCTGGACTCAAGCTACTTTACCTGTTAGATTTGCCGGCTTTCCTTGCCTCCGTACACAGTGTTCATGATTTGTCACGTAAAATTCTTAAGAATGATTTGGACTTGACCTATGCTACCGAGGCAAGAGAAGCATGGTTACGTCTCTGTCCCGGCGAGGATATTCCACTGGAACCTTACTCACAAAAACGGTGGGATATCCCGTTGGTTCAGAATGTGCAGAAATGCTTACTGAACAATTTTCACTGTGACAGAGACCGCGCCCGCTTTCTAGGTGTTTCGACAAAGGAATCCAGTTACTGGCTACATGCTTTACCATCAAGTAACCTTGGTACATTACTAGATAACGAAAGTTTACGTATAGCTGTAGGAATACGATTGGGAGCATCAATTTGTCAACCACATCGATGTCCTTGTGGCAGCGACGTCGACGAGTTAGGCCTCCCCGGACTTTCATGCCAAAAAAGTGCCGGCAGACTATTTCGTCACTGTTCCTTGAATGAAATCATCCGAAGGGCTCTTGTTTCCATAAATATTCCATCGGTTTTAGAGCCTTGTGGAATATTTAGGGAGGATGGTAAGACACCCGACGGCTTGACTTTAGTCCCTTGGGAGAGAGGCAAAGCTCTTGTGTGGGACGCAACTTGCGTCGATACATTAGCAGCCTCTCATATCAAGGGTACTTCAATAAGGGCCGGGGCTCCATCAGAGGCAGCTGAATCGCGTAAATGGCGTAAATATGAGTCTTTGAAAGGAGAGTATATATTTGTTCCATTTGCCGTAGAGACAATCGGTCCGTGGGGTCCCCGCGCGATGCAGTGTCTAAAGGAATTGTATCCGCGACTTATCGTTGCCGCTGCTGACAAGAAGGCTGGTTCTTTTCTCGCTCAACGGTTAAGTCTAGCCATTCAACGTAGAAATGCAGCCAGCGTTCTTAGTACCATGCCACAAGGAGTAGGGCTCTACGATTATAATAGTTTTAGTTAATAAATATTGTAAATATTAAAATAATTTTTTCTAAAAATAAATTCTGTAAATTTAAAAAAATGTATATTTCAGATTTAAAATTTAAAAAAAAATTGTAAAATAAAATGAATAATATGAATGATCGACATGACATATAATTTATTTTGTAACATTATTATTATTATTATTATTATTATTTGTTATATTTTCTCGTCTGGTTGGGTTTTTATATACATAAAAATACATAAAATAAAATAAATAAAGTACTATAAAATATATACGTTATAAACCCATAAAAATACATAAAAATAATAAATAAATATTAAGACCTAACCAGACGGAAGACCTCGACAGGGGAGACCAGACGGCCGAGGGTTAGGGTGACAGGGAGAGAAACCGACGGACGATGCGGGCTGTATCGAGGAGCACCGCCTTCTGCATTTGAGCTCGTAGCGGTCCGCCACGGAGTCCCAGTCGCCTCAGATGTTCAGCGAGGCTACTGGAATTAACACAGAAACTACTATAGGAATAATTTCAGCGGGCACCCCACCCCACATGTCGGTCACCTCGTGAGCCAGGTCCAGATATTTCGCCTTTTTGTCTGTTTCGGCTTTCACGAGGTTCTCGTCATGCGGGATGGTAATCTCTTTGACTGTGCCCGGTCCATCAACACGATATCAGGCTTATTTGCCAAAATCTTCCTGTCCGTGATGATGGGCCGGTCCCAATAGAGCCTGGCGCGGTCATTTTCGAGCACGGCCTCCGGAGAGTACTTATAGTAAGGCAATTTCCGTCCGACGAGATCGTATTTAAGACCGAGCTCCTGATGTAAAATCCTGGCTACTAGGTTGTACCTATGCAGATACTCAGAGTTAGAAAGCATGGAACAACCGGAGATGACATGCCGAAGCGACTCCCCAGGATGGCGACAAGCTTGACAGATGTCGATGGTTCGTCTTAATAACCTGATCCTGTATCGCACAGACAAAACCCTCGGTTTCCCCAAAGAGGTCACCGAAACGTAGCCAGTTGAGGGAGGCGATAGTATCTACGAACGGCTCATTTAGAACCTTGTAGAACCTCCCATGGAGCTCTTGCTCCTTCCATACGGTCTCCCGGTCGGAAACCATTACTCGTCGGCCAAAGATAGAGCGGTAAGTCCTTTATCACTTATAACGACGTCTGCGTGGAACGAATCATCCGATTTCGCCAGAAAGTAATTACGGAGGCTGCATACCTCGCGATTGTGCATGTTGAGAGCGCTTAAAAAGCCCCTCCCGCCATGCTTCCGCGATAAGTACAGCCTCATTACTGACGACCTTGGATGATGCATCCTGTGAGACGTCATATTGATACGGACTTTTCGGTCCAGGGCGTTAAGGTCAGTTTGAGTCCACCTGAGTATGCCGAAGGTATAAATCAGGACCGGCATGACCCAGCCGTTATTCACGCCCGACAAATAGCTGTTAAGCACTTTTGTCAGGCGTGCAAAAAACACTTCGCTAACCGACTGTTTCATGCCAGCCTCATCGACACCCAAGTTTTGTGACATACCCAGGTATCGGTATGTATCAGACTCGGAAAGGGTCCGTATGTTGACGGGCATAGCCAAGTCTATGCCCTCAGTGTTAGTGACCTTGCCCCTTTCAACATGGATAACCGCACACTTATCCGTCCCGAGCTCCATTCTGATAGAATTGCTAAAATCACAGGTGAATCTAAGCAATTCCACCAAATGGGAGCGGCTGGAAGCGAACAGCTTGAGGTCATCCATGTAGAAAAGGTGGGTCACCCTAGTCCCTCCCTTCCGAAGCTGAAATCCCCTCACCGATCCCTCCAGTAGCGTGCTGAGAGGATTCAGGGAGAGGCAAAACCATATTGGGCTCAAACAGTCGCCCTGGAAAATACTTCGTCGTATCCTAATCCGGTGTTCCGCAGCCGTCATCCGCTCACCTAGATGACAAAGGGTCGTACTCCATCGCCCCATACAGTATCCGAGGAAGTCTCTTACTATATCGTCCACTTTGTACAGTTCAAGGACCCTCATAAGCCATGTATGGGGCACCGAGTCGAACGCCTTTCTGTAGTCTATCCAGGCAGCAGAGAAGTTCCGACGGTAGCGTTTAACCACCTTGCCGATGACCGCGTCGATGAGTAGCGGTTCCTTGGTCCCACGACTACCACCTCGACATCCATTCTGAGCACGCGACATGATCCTATTCACATTAATGTGCCGGGTGATTCTCGTGCTCAGAATAGATGTCAGTGTCTTACAAATGGTGGGCAGACACGTGATGGGGCTGTACTTAATCGGGTCTGTGGTAACCTGATCTTTTGGAACCAAATGTGTGACCCCAGTAGTAAAGAGACTCGGGAGCGACTTCTGTTCGAGAGCTTCTTGTAACTGTCTGGCGAGCACAGCGTGGCACACCACGAACCCCTTTAGACAGTAGTGATGCAGCCCGTCGAGCCCCGGACTATTCCAGTTCGGGGCTCTACGGACCGCCTCAGCTACGTCTTCAGGTGTTATGACGACGGGATCCATGGGTGTAATATCTGCACTCTGTCTCGCCACGATTTCCATCCAGGAGCCCTCGCTGTGGTTTGCGGGCTCTGACCACAGGCTACGCCAGATGGTGACAATGTCAGCCTGATCAGGTCCTTGGCCCGCCCCTCCAGTTTCTGAGCGCTCCAACGATTTATAGAGTCTCTTTTGGTCACTTTGAAAGAGATGATTCTGGTTATACCGCTTTGACCTCTCGGTATACCGCCTTATCCGTTTCCCCCAAGCTGCATTTTTTTGCTTCAGGTCGTCTATACGTTCCGTCAGCTTTTGCGTTATACCTGGCTGGGACAGGTTAACATTAGTCCCAGCGAACGCCATCCTTACGGAGCGCACAATCCTCGACCTAATATTGCCTGACCTGAAGCTTATCAGCCTGCCAATGAGGGTCCTTGCCTCTGCAATACGTTCCTCGATTCTCCGTCTCCACGCTGGGATAGCACTACTCTGCTTAGTAGCGCGTCCAGTTGTGGGAAGTTTGACGCCGATAATACGGCAGACTGCCAATGCAGCGCCAAAAAGAATGGAGTCCGTATCGCAGAGGTCCCGGCTGGTTTCCAAAAAGGTACTCAGGATCGGGTTCAGGGCCCTTTACGACGGAGCGATTGCGCTTGCTTAAAATTATACGGGGGAGTCGTGGTCGGCTTTTGAGAGGCATTTCGCGAATTTCCTTAACCGCCTCTTCCAATATGCTCCTCATTTGCTCTGCATCTTGGGCGACTGTTCCCCCCTCGTCTGAATCTACGGTAACAAGAAGGTTCATGGCAGCATCCACACCTGCACGTGTTGCACTTTGTGGAGCGGCATCCTCTATCACCGCATTTTCATTCGAAAACGGAACAGCCTCACGTCTTAGTCGTTCGAGTTCGGTATCATAGAAAATTTTCGAACGGATGATATACCGAACTCGGTCTGCAAGGTTTTGCTCGGTGACAGTAACAGTAGGCTCGAGCTCAGCAAAGAAGCAATGCATCCTAGCCCGATATGGAAATCCTCCGGTTTCTTCCCCTTTAGCCCTAAAGTACGCCTGCAATGCGTTCATATTCATATTCTTCGTCCATCGCATGCGGCGTACTCCACCAGTGGCGGGTGCCAATTGCTGCATTCCAGAGACTGACACCAAGCCAACTGGTGGGGATGATGGATGCGGGGTGGAGCTGGATGGTCGTGCCCCCCGCACTCGGCTGGCGGCCCGCATGCTGCCGTGTCCAGCGCCAGTTCCAGACGCGCCCTGGCGGCCCCCAGGCAGCGGCCCTAAACGCATTCTCTTATTTTCCATCATCCATTTATGGGGTGTCATTTAACAGAAGACGCCCCCAGACCGGCACCGTTTAATGCAGCGAGGCTATATGCACAGACGGGTCTGTGCACCCTCAAATATTTTTAGACACGGCGCTAACATCTCATGGCAAGGTGCTGACTGATTGCGCCGATGTAACAGTTTTGTCACTTAAGCTGTTACGCCGGTGGGCGATGGGGACGTCACTTCCCTACGCCTTTTCTATTATTATTACTTTATTATTATTATTATTATGTTCATTACGGTTGTTATTTTTTATGCTTGGACTTGTTATGAACTTAGTTATTTACTTATTTTATTAACTCTGATGATTTTTTTTTCTCTTTTCACAATATTTGCACGCCAGAAATAGCTAATGTGTCAATGGATAGTATAATTGTATTAACTTGAATTATGAATGTGATATCGAATCATGAGACCCGAGTTCGAGCCCCAGGAGGTAGACTCGTACATGAAAGCGTTTTTAAAAACTTGGGTACCATTGTTATCTTTGGCTCCTACATAAAGTCGTTGACTAGGTCACCACTCCACACGTTGCACTAAAATAATAAAAACCATATACTGGTCTATTAAATATGCCGTGGGTCTAATATATAAAATATACCAACGGCAAGAAATTTTTTGGTAGTAAATTCTAATGCACTAACATTGGAATATACCACCTAATTTCTTGCCGTTGGTGTAGTTACAGGCTACTAGGTGAGAAGTCTTAAAATGCAGTAGGCTAACGATAGATAGCAGGATAACTAACTTATTAAACATCAGACTAAAATTCAGCAGACTGGCAACGGGCTACAGCATCTAAAGTGCAAGTTGTCGGACGTCAGCAGTCGACAGTCAGTCGGTGGTAGTTTGGGACAATGTGACAGGTCCCCACTAATTGCTTAGTCCTTAACATGTCCTGGTGGGTCGAAAGAACTAAATTGATCTCTGACTAACTCCTAAGAACTTTAACCTTATACATCTGACATATACCAATTTCTTTAGGTATTTTATAAATTTAAACTTAAAAAAACATTATGCCATTTTTATTGATTTTTAAAGCATATTTATGCTGAACTTTTATGTTATAAAATTAAAGAGAAAAAAAGTTAAAATTTCAACTGACACGGGCGGGATTCGAACCGGCGACTTTCGCCAATCCGTGGCGACGCTCTTAACCTCGAATCCCGCCCGTGTCAGTTGAAATTTTAACTTTTTTCTCTTTAATTTAAAAAAAAACATAATAAATTTATAAACATTGATTGTTGATTTTAAAACATGGAATAAACCTTTTCTTTCCTTAGCAATGGATATAGTATGAATATAAATTCATTCACATTTTTCAAACTTATTTCACGCAGCATTCAGCAAATACGATTACATCAAATAACGAATGAGAACGTGACTTTTCAAGTGCTCAATTAAAATGATTTTCAGCGAGTTATTGCTTTCGACTGCAATCTATAGAAACCACATACCAATTAAGAGATTTCATTTAAGGTAAACCCTCAACTCGATAAATATTATTTGTTACTGTTGAATAGCTTCTCCAAAAACCTTTTAGAGTTTGTGTATTTTTACTAACCTATACATTTTACTAAACTTTATAAAATATCACACTCAAAAGTCCAGTTGATTGTGAAACGTCTTCCAAGCTAAGGGTTCATATATTTATATTTATATCTGTGTAATCTAATTTTTAAACTCCTAAATGATAAAAAATGACCCACCCCTAAATAATTTTTTATTTCACGTTTTCCATTTTTATGTTTTTATGATTTGGCATAAAAAATATAAAACTCTAAATTTACACCCTTTTCTACCAAACCCTACTTTAATCATTGCTTCAGTAGCCGCTGTCTGTTTTGATATTGATATGATTAATAATCCGGATCTGAATGAACGTCTGTTTAAACAACGTAACAAGGGTACGCTGTTTACTTTGTCTTAGACCCAATTGATTTCTAAGAAGTATAATATCCGCTGAATTCCTTATTCATAAGGCAAAATACTAAAATATTTTTTTGTAAATATATACAATATAAAAAAATATTTTCAAGTTATTCCCAATACTAGAGAGGAGCAGACTGTTAAGTTCATCTTTCACCAAAGACATTTTTGGGACAACGTGACAGGTTGTGAGCATGATTCCGTGTTTTAATCGGAATCTTTAACTTACATTGATGTATACATACGTAGAAAATTATATGTACATCCATAACTCGAATACAAACATTCACATTCATCACACTAATGTTTGCCCCGTTGCGGGATTTGGAACATATATAGCCAATAAAGCCAATCCGCTTGCGAAGTGTGGTGATTATGGCAAAACCTACTTTTAAAATAGGCTTTTGTCATGTGCTTATATTGCATTTACAAAGCCTGCATATCAAGTAATAACAGAAATTTACTCATAGAGACTAAAACTACATTTTACAAAAATTTAGTAATAATAAAAATTAAGATATGGTTTACATCTTTACGTATTTCCTAGGGGTAGCCAGAGTTCTAGACAATTTAGTCCTTTCGACCCACTTTTACATGACAACCTCCAGGGCGCTTAGCGTATACACACACCAGGATCACCGGCTATTGGGCTATTGGGTCGTCAATGATCAAACAGGATTATAATATTGATACGAAATAAATAAAACGTGACAGGTTTTAACAGTGGTAGAACCACGCATCAGCTTTTCTTGTAGCATGAATGGGCCATTTGTATGACCTAACAAAATACCGGCGTGAAGTAGAACTCTAACAAACTTCTGCGTTTCGTTTGGTGAGTGCAGGTAACCGAAGGCCCACACACCTCGTCTCCCCCAATTCTTGCACTCTAAGGCCGGCAACGCATCTGCTATGCCTATTCATGGGCGGCGGTAATCACTTACCATCACGTGAGCTACCAGCTCGTTTGCCTTCCTTTTTATATAAAAAGAGGTGGTGAGCACGTCACCGTCTTTTTTTGTCCAAGCCAACGATATAATTCGTACATAAGTTTTTTTTAAAGACCCAATGGTATGAGCCTGCCATCGATCGAATGATCATGGATCGAACTCGGGTCTCTTGACTCGAAATTCCGACTACGCAACCACTCGGCTAACGTTACTTACATCTTTTAAAAAAATAAATCAATTTATTATACATTACAAAATGCAGTACATTATTTATTATTGCAATACCTATTACCTAACTATAAATAACTACTTCAGAAAACTTATTTTATATCGGAGAATAAATTTTTATCTACAGCAGCTCGATGAGGAAACGTTTCTTCGATTTCATTGTAACATCACTCTAATCCACGGACAAGCCGACTCTGGTTTTACGTAAGTTCTATATCTGTCGTCTTAACAGATATAGGTTAAGCCTTCTATTTCTTTTAATAGCAAGATACAGTGGTATTTTTAATAAATATTTTTTAATAAGCGGCCTGATGTCCTATTAGGTACTCTGTCTTTAAAGCATAGAATTGCGGGTTCGAATCTTAATAAGAACAAACATAATACAACTGTTAGACATCATATGGATATTATCATCGTCTCCTACCAAGACACATGTAATCCTCTATCTTATAATCGCGACCAGGGAGGTTGTTAAATGAAAAATATAGCTAACTTAACTACAATTACATTGAAGACGGTGACGGGTTAACCACCAGACACATTGTCCCAAAAAAATGTCATCGTAGAAAGGTGGATCGAAAGGACTTAATTGTGTGAACCTCTATCTATCCAAGTTTTGAGAATAGCGTGAAGATATTTACATTTGATTACAATTAAAATTAATCGGTTTCAACATTTTGGGAATTATATCGTTGGAGGAATAAAATTGGGATGATAGATTGCATTGAAACATTTTTGAGTTAAATTTGAGAAGTTCCAGTATTATGTAGAGCTTCTAATCACCTCATTAAAAACGCCATTTGTATAAGGAAATCAATTGAAAAATAACTAAAAGCAAAATGAACAAAAATGTTCATACTGCTCAATTACACTACATAAAGTACGGCTATCTGTACATGTAAAGTATAGTAATAGGTGCATTTCTTTAAAATTTACAAAATTCATCATAATATTAGCCAACATCAGCTAAAATCGTGCAGTCCACGTAAGTACAGCTCTCCGAACTAACTGTCATTGGGGAATAAAAGTTCCTAAATAACAGCCACGTTCAGGCAAGCGCAGTAGGGCAATTCCTAAACGATGGAGTGACGTCGGTTCTTTTTAGAATTTTTTGGGAGTGGCCTGGGTTCAGCACTAAACCTTTCATAGTCTGTGAAGATGATCACCACAGAAAATGAACCTATCGCCATTTTAGTGTTTAAGCCAAGGAACAAATGTACATTAATATTCATATACACGTCAATGTGCTCAAGTGCTAATATTCATATGCATCACATAAATATTTGCCATCTATTTGAAATCAAACCTGCAGCCCTTAGTTTCGAAGGCAGGCTATCGGGTCGTAGAATTTAAATTAAAACATAAAAATAACATTCCTTCAGATTTTCATTAAAATAAATTTAAATCACGTGTTTTAAAAGGTTTAAAAGATTTTCATAGAATATCTTTGATAAAGGTTCCTAAATTTTTAAGACAAAATTCTCTGCTGGCATTTAACAAAGTCCTTACAATTACTTATACGCCTATGGTTGCTAGATTAAATCATAAAGTAGCCCAGAATGCATTATTATCTAGCTCCGAAGTAAAGCCGTATTTATCTTTAACATAACTAACGTGGGTATATTACGACTTACGCTATGAGTACGTTATTAATATTGCTTGGATTTAGTTATTAATTCTTCTTCGTCTATTTATTAGGAACAACAAAAAATTACACTACATTATTAGATACAAATTATTAAATAAAGACATAGTTCTAGTTAGTGTAACCAGCCCCGTTGTCCACAGATTGCTAAACACAGAATTTAACATGCGAGGCTAAAACGATGTGTCGAGTTTTACAAAGTGTAACTTACATAAAATTTATCACTTAATAGTTAATTACAATATACAATAACAAAAAATCTAAAAATCTAACAATCATGACTGTAATGAACCTAAATTAGTGGAGATATTTTTTCGGAACAAAGCTGCTGAACATGCAAACAGTTCTATGTTTGAGAAGTGTTTGTTAAATAGTTCCATTATATAGTATCCATTATTCTATTGAAAGATGCACGCACACCTGCATTTGTCTTATATTTGGTAATGGCAAACAAATGACGTTTCCGAGTCTCCCGAACAAAGTATCCACGCTTAGGTACATGTAGGTATAATTGACTAACAAGTTCATTACAGTCAAATTTGCTATGACAAATGTTGTACAGTAGCATTTGATCGAGTAGTAATCTTCTCATTTTCAGTGTTGGCAATGAATATTTAGTTAACAATAGATTATAAGGTGCTTTAGAATGAAAACAGCGATAGTTCATGGAGCGAAGAAATTTTCTTTGAACAGATTCCAACTGGTCGTGATACTTTGCATATAGTGGATTCCAAATACAAGTAGCGTATTCTAATTGAGGTCTTATTAATGATTTGTACAATAGAAGAAAGGAGGACGGCTTTTTGAAACGTGCACTTAAAGGCACTTAAAGGCTTGAACGTGCACTTAAAGACTCGAGAACTTAAAGGCTTGATCAATTATATTATTTATGTGAGTATCAAAGTGAAGTTTTGAATCCATGAGTATTCCTAAATCTCTTATAATCGAAACTTTTTCTAATTGTGTATCATTTAAGGAATAAGTAAAATCAAAGTTATGTTTTTTTTAGAAAAGGTAATTGATTTACATTTATTTAAACCGAGATGTAATTTATTTTCCCTACAGTAACTTGTAATTGTTATTGTTTCTTTCTTATTCGACTGTCTTTTTAGGAAATAAGTATATTGTTGAATTATTTATTCTTGTTTGTTCTTGTAGGAGTTGTAATAGGCAATTCTACAAAATATCGAACATTCTATTTTAATATAGGATATACTTGACAACAATTCGTGAACTCAAAAATGCTCAAAATATCCTGGAATGGCGAAAATAGGTTTGTTTTCCTAGAGTCGTGTCCATATATGCTAAAAAGGAAAAGTGAAGAGAATGTACATCGAGTGTTTGTATTTTACTTTTTAATTCGTGTATGCTTTTATGTTATACATTTTTTTTACTTTCGTGTAATTTTTATTGATTTCAAGGCATAAAGCTATGCTAAAATTTTTATTATTTAATTAATTTAAATAAAATGTCTATGCGAACGAGGATTTGAACCTGAAACCTTTCGCATACCAAAGCAACGTCGGAAGGTCTCGGGTTCGTATCCCGCCTGTGTAAGTTGAAATTTTAAATATTTTTTTTCTTTAATTTTGTGTAAATTTTCAATATTTGGGAACGACCGGTTTTCATGGTGCCGCCATTTTGGGTTCATAGCAATGTATGAGATGTTGTCCCCATCTATGTATATATTTATTTCTATGACATTTTCAAAGCTTTTCCCGTAGTCGCCTCCTATGACACGGTGAAAGGTGAGTCAAAAAGATTTAAATATCAAGAAAAAACTAAGAAAAGCATGAAGATATGATTGAGTTCTTTATTGGATAATAAATAAGTACCTGAGTGACTTCGAAGCTTCGCTTGGTTTAGTAGGTGGCGATGTAAATGTTTTATTTAAATAAGTACACAGCAACATGCATCTACAATTAACATATGATTAAACATCGTGTAATCGCTACATGAGTGCCGTGTACGACTTAACCGCATTAAGTGAAGTTTATGAGGCAGTGGATACACAGTTATGAAGTTATAATGGCGGTCATAATTCTCAGAATGCTTCCCTCGCAGTGTTGAAGTTGTGCTCGTATAGTGGCACTGTGTGTATAATTTCTTCGGAGTTCTATGAGAGTTTATATATTCTTGAGCGAAGAATCCTGACGGAAACTTCAAGATCTTTAGTAACAATATTACTTTGTGTTTTGTAACAATATTAGTAACAATATAGTTTGACGAACTCCGTGGAATAGTAGTGTACACACCGGTTTTCGTATTGTAGCCAGATCCCAGATACGAGGTATAGATTCCGGGTCGAGTCAATGTAGAAAACACTTTTCCTTAATTTTTCGGATCTAGTTTGTGGTAACTTTTGGTTACCATAAGTAAAGTCGGAATGGCGTACGAAACAGTCTTGTTGATGCGCTAGCTAGCTCTGAGGTCCCGTGTTTGATTCCCGGTCGGATCAATGTAAAAAACACTTTTCTATATCTTCTTAGGTCTCGGTGTTTGTGGAACCTTCGTTGTTTCTGATGCCGTGCTCAATCTTTGGGATTAATCACGTGTCAAAAGTGGCATTTACTGTGGTTCCTTTTTAGAAGAGAGGTCGTTAAATCGATTCATAAACAAATGATAAAAAATAAACGAAATTGTGTGCTGACTTTTGCGTGTTGTTGACTTTTTAAATTTCTGATTAACATAATAACAATAAGCAGAGTATGACATAAATCCATTAAAATAAATAATGGCATCGATCCATGAAAAATAATAAATTAAAGCTTGACTTAACGATGAACTTATTATGCAAACCAGTCTCTTAATTTTCATTTTCCATTAAAATTGGCTCGTTAAGAGCTTATCTTTCGACAATACGAGGAGAATCGATACTGCGCCTTACATTTTGAGGAACGATTCATTCAAATGTAAAGCGCAATATTTAATTATGTAGGTTATTGATGTACATTTTTCGCATTTCTTTAATCTAGCTATTTTTTATCTTCGGCATTTTTAATACCTTTCTGAACTACCAGAGTAAGTAATCCGTAATTTCGAGGACAAGCGAAGGAAATAATCTGAAATAAATAAAAAATATTTTAACACTTTCCCCAATACAGGGGTAGATAGAAGTCAAGACAATTAGGCACTTTGAAAGGTGGTGAACCTGTCACCGTGTTTTATGTTCAAGCCAACGAGATAATTCGTACATAAGTTTTTAAAAACCCATTGGTACAAACCTACCACCTGGGGATCCAAATCGCGTCTCTTTACTCGAATTCCGATACCAAACTCTGGGCTGAATAAGAAATATTATAACAATGTAATCCTTTTTTCATAAACTCTTCTAGAAATAAGTGTAAATCCTCAAAGGATTTTTGTATTTTGAAATAGATTTTTTCAAAGCTTCCAAAATAGACATTGAATTATTTATTATGCCCGAATCCGTGTCGTCTACGTATATTTACTTAAACTTGCTTTTCAGCTTTATCCTTTTACTGTTATCGCATAACTCAACAAAGACTTTTTTATTTACTCTGTAGTGCAACGTGAAAAATATCACAAAGGTTCGATGTTCACATTAAAATCTACTAAAAATTAACTTCACGCTTTTCTGAATATAGGGGTAGCCAGAGTTGTAGATAATGTAGTCCTTTAGCTCCACATCTTCCCGGAGCTTTTAGGACAACGTCACGATAGCCGAATGGTTGCGTGATCAGAATTTGAGACAAAAGACCCGAGTTCGATCCCCAGGAGATAGTTACGCACCAAAAAGTATTTAAAAAAAAAACACGACTTATTAAATGTCAGGCCAAAATTAAGAGTCACAGACTGGTAACGGGCTGCAGACTCTAAAGTGCTCAATTCAGTGCTCAATCTCAATTCTTCTCAATTTATATATATATATATATATATATATATATATATATATATATATATATATATATATATATATATATATATATATATATATATATATATATATATATATATATATATATATATATATATATATATATATATATATATATATATATATCGCGAAAATGTAGAAAAAGTGAGTTTTCTACATTGGCCCGACTCAGGAATCGAACCCGGGACCTCAAGATTGAAAACCGATGTTTACGCCACTAGTCCACGGAGGTCATCGTAAAGTATATATAACTAAGTCCTGTCACCGCCTCGGGTAGGCTCCTCTTGTAGCATCCTACGTCATTTAAAATCAGGAGGTGTGATACTGGAAAATAAAGACGAAGTTTTTTTTCACTTATTTCGTTCTATAAGTTAAATCTTCTTTTCTGTTACCTTTGTGTAGAACTCGAAATTATACAAATAAAATATAAGTCGTATAGTTCATTAACCATTGGGTGGTTGAAATTTTGTCGATGTATGTAAAATCATTTAAACACATAATTACATAAATAGATAGGGACAACATCAAATACAGTGCTCTGATCCTAAAGTAAGCAGCTTAAGTACTTGTATTATGGAATCAAAATTGCATAGGTACCAAAAACATCCAGATCTATTTTAATGATTTTCTATATTGATCCTAATCGAACCCGAAACCTGAGAGCTGGCCAGACCTTAAAAATCTGTGCATACTCGTCTACGGTGGTCGACATAAAAACAAAAACAAAATATATATTTTGTTTTCATGGTGTTACCAGCTCTTTCTACTATGTACCATCGTTGTTCCTGATTCCATAACACAAGTGCTTAAGCTACTTTCTTTGGGATTTGAGCAGTGTCTTTGATGTTGCCCCATCGACGAGTATATATATATATATATATATATATATATATATATATATATATATATATATATATATATATATATATATATATATATATATTTTTTTTGTATTTATTCATTATTATTATTTATTTCTTATTCTATGAGTCACGATAGCCGAGTGGTTGGGTGGTCGGAATTTCGAGTCGAGAGACCCAAGTTCGGACCCAAGTTCGGTGGCTCGTACCAATGAATTTTTCAAAAATTTATGTACGAATTGTGTCGATGGCTAAAGACGAATTAAGACGGCGACAGGCTCACCACCTGTTACGTTGTCCCGAAAATATCTTCGGTGGAAGGTGGGTCGAAGGGGCTTAATTGTCTAGACTAGACCTCTGTCTACCTCTGTATTGGGAATAGCGTAAAGATATTTTTTTTTATTTCATATTCTATTTATAAAAAAATATCCACCTTCCAAGGTGGGCCAAAGGGACTTAATTGTCTAGACTAGACCTCTGCCTGGGGTAGGCATAGGTCTAGTCTAGACAATTGAGTAATATATTGGGAATTGCGTGAAGATATATATTTTATTACTTTTAACGAATAGAATAACGATAAAGTTTAAATTAGAATAGAGAAGTCCTAAAAGAACTTGTAATCTAGAACTTTTCTCATAAATTTGTTTCATTGCTAGTTTTTATGAAACAAAACTCTTTGTAACAAAATGAGTTGAAGAAATTTAAGTTGAATAAAACAAAAGTTTGAATAGAAAAGTTTTTGTTTGTATTTAAACATAGCAGCATCTTTTCCGATAAACATAAAAAGGCTTTATAACGAGAAATATTAATGTCTATTCATAGTTAAAGGTTTTTATCTGCAAATGTTATATCTTTATATACAAAGGTCTAGATAATTAAGCCCTTTCAATCCACCTTCCACCGAAAACATTTTTGTGACAACGTCGCGCCGTCAACGTGCACCCGTCGCCGTCTTATATAAATCGTACATATGTTTTAAAATAGACCCATTGGTACGAACATTAGGGTCGAACTCAGGTCTCTCGATTTGAATTCCGATCACATGTATTTCACATGTATATTTACAACGTATCTAAGTAGCTTTTCCCGAGACTTGTTTGCGTGAAAGTAAATAACTATCTTTATTTACACCTGTAAAAATACACTAAAATACAAAAAAAAATACTGTAAACTAGTTAATCTTGTGTATAAAAAAATAGTTTAAGAAGTCTTGATAGCCGAGTGGTTGGGTCATCGGAACTCGAGTCAAGAAGTCGAGTCAACTCTGGTCGAGTTCTATCCGCAGGTGGTAGGTTACCAATTAGTATTTTCCAACCTTATGTGCGATTTATCGTTGGCATTTAACATTGGCATGGAAATAAAGACGGCGACCAGCTTACGACCTGTTACGTTGTCTCTAAAAATATTTTCGGCGATAGGTAGTCGAAAGGACTTAATTTTCCTACCAATGTCTACCTCAGTATAGGAAATGGCGTTTGAATCAATTAAAACATTCTTAATAAGAAACATAGCTTTTAAAACTTGAAATAAACCTTTTATTTCCTTCGTAATAGACATAGTATTAATTGTTTCTTGAGATTTTTCTGAATTGAGATTAATTCAGGAAAAAACAAAGCTCGACCTCTTTAATATGAAGCTTGTTGGAGCAGGAGAGTATGGTTCGTTGGTGGAGATATAGATGTCGTGTTATTACTTCACCATTGAGACTGGAAAGTACGGTGAATGATATCAGATGAGGATGATCTCACGATGCTTTGAGC
>JAGSMR010000059.1:395000-527500 GCA_029286605.1 Sericinus montela
TTCATAGTTAAAGGTTTTATCTGCAAATGTTATATCTTTATATACAAAGGTCTAGATAATTAAGCCCTTTCAATCCACCTTCCACCGAAAACATTTTTGTGACAACGTCGCGCCGTCAACGTGCACCCGTTGCCGTCTTATATAAATCGTACATATGTTTTAAAATAGACCCATTGGTACGAACATTAGGGTCGAACTCAGGTCTCTTGATTTGAATTCCGATCACATGTATTTCACATGTATATTTACAACGTATCTAAGTAGCTTTTCCCGAGACTTGTTTGCGTGAAAGTAAATAACTATCTTTATTTACACCTGCAAAAATACACTAAAATACAAAAAAATACTGTAAACTAGTTAATCTTGTGTATAAAAAAATAGTTTAAGAAGTCACGATAGCCGAGTGGTTGGGTGATCGGAATTCGAGTAAAGAAGTCGAGTCAACTCTGGTCGAGTTCTATCCGCAGGTGGTAGGCTCTTACCAATTAGTATTTTCAAACCTTATGTGCGATTAACATTTATCGTTGGCGTGGAAATAAAGACGGCGACCAGCTTACGACCTGTTACGTTGTCTCTAAAAATATTTTCGGCGAAAGGTGAGTTGAAAGGACTTAATTTTCCTACCAATGTCTACCTCAGAATAGGAAACGGCGTTTGAATCAATTAAAACATACTTAATAAGAAACATAGCTTTTAAAACTTGAAATAAAGCTTTTATTTCCTTCGTAATAGACATAGTATTAATATAAATTCACTCATATTTTTCAAACTTATTTCAGCAAATACGATAACTTCAAATAACGAATGAGAACGTGAATTTTCAAGTGCTCAATTAAAACGATTTTAAGCGAGTTATTGCTTTCGACTGCAATCGATAGAAATAACATACTAATTAAGAGATTATTTCATTTAGTGTAAACCCTCAACTCGAGAAATATTAATGTCTATTCATAGTTAAAGGTTTTATCTGCAAATGTTATATCTTTATATACAAAGGTCTAGATAATTAAGCCCTTTCAATCCACCTTCCACCGAAAACATTTTTGTGACAACGTCGCGCCGTCAACGTGCACCCGTTGCCGTCTTATATAAATCGTACATATGTTTTAAAATAGACCCATTGGTACGAACATTAGGGTCGAACTCAGGTCTCTTGATTTGAATTCCGATCACATGAATTTCACATGTATATTTACAACGTATATAAGTAGCTTTTCCCGAGACTTTTTTGCGTGAAAGTAAATAACTATCTTTATTTACACCTGCAAAAATACACTAAAATACAAAAAAATACTGTAAACTAGTTAATCTTGTGTATAAAAAAATAGTTTAAGAAGTCACGATAGCCGAGTGGTTGGGTGGTCGGAATTACGAGTCAAGAGACCCGAGTTTGACCCCAGGGAGGCAGGCTTATACCAATGGCTTTTTCAAAAACTTATGTACGACGGCGACGGGCTCACCCTATGTCACGTTGTCCCGAAAATATCTTCGGTGGTAGGTGGGTCAAAGGACTTAATTTTCCTACCAATGTCTACCTCAGAATAGGAAACGGCGTTTGAATCAATTAAAACATACTTAATAAGAAACATAGCTTTTAAAACTTGAAATAAAGCTTTTATTTCCTTCGTAATAGACATAGTATTAATATAAATTCACTCATATTTTTCAAACTTATTTCAGCAAATACGATAACTTCAAATAACGAATGAGAACGTGAATTTTCAAGTGCTCAATTAAAACGATTTTAAGCGAGTTATTGCTTTCGACTGCAATCGATAGAAATAACATACCAATTAAGAGATTATTTCATTTAATGTAAACCCTCAACTCGAGAAATATTATTTCTTTATTGTTGAATAGCTTCTCCAATCACCATTCTGAGTTTGTGTATAGCCAGTAGTATCCATATTTTAATAAGACGGTGGTATATTTATTTCAATAGCAGGATTCATACAAAGATAGACACCAAAGACCCTTTACTGACATGACATTGGCAGAATTCTAAAAAGAGGGGCCATAAAACTAAGAAAGAAAGAAAAAGAAGATTGGGACACCGTCACTTACATCTTAGATGACTTACAAAGTAAGAAGCTAAAGCTCTCGTGTAATGGAATCGGAAACAGTAAAGGCACAAGCAACTAAAAAAAAGTATTTTGCTATTTACACGCCCGGGAACAGTGTGTGCGACTCGTCTGGTGAGGTCGTGAATTGAATCGTCGAATGGTCGTCATATTAAGTCAAAACACGAGACCGAATATGTCACTTCTTTTTATAGGCGTAAGAGGCGTCTAAGGAAAATAACCCCAGAACTTAAATCAGACCGCTTGGCATACGGCAGGATAACCATTAAGAAAAATACCCGATAAATATTAAACAGGATTTTACATTAAGACCCTATTCGATCAAACTATAAAAAAAGTTTAACTGAGAATGAGTAGCTAGTTACACCGGAGTAAAAATTTTTTCTGTTTTATTAAATATTACTTATCCAGATATGAGCTCACTTAGAATACGATAATACAAGAATACGAGAATAAATGCCTATACCGCCGATTACTTACAGCTTCGTATTTTATTACAACATGGCGGACAATAATCAGCTGACTAAAACACGAGTGACTGACGTGACGCGTTGTTTGCCATGACAGGTAATATGACCAAATTAGGTAGGCAACTTAATTCGATTCCCTATTTTTAAAGTGCCAAGTACCACTTTTGTCGTATTAAACGTAAATTAATTGCATTCCTTCCGAGCTAGGAAAATGTATACTAAGATATATTAAATTTGGAACTGTTTGGTTAGCGTCACGGTAGCCGAGTGGGTTGGGTGGTCGGAATTACGAGTCAAGAGACCCGAGTATGACCCCAGGGAGGCAGGCTTATACCAATGGCTTTTTCAAAAACTTATGTACGACGGCGACGGGCTCACCCTATGTCACGTTGTCCCGAAAATATCTTCGGTGGTAGGTGGGTCAAAGGACTTAATTTTCCAGGCTTGACCTCTGTCTACCCCTGTATTCGGGATTACGTGAAGATATTTATTTTATTTTATTTTGAAATTTATTTAATAATTAACTTAAAACACGTCCATCCATACATATATACATGTCCAGTTCTGTTATATGTGTCTATATTTCGCAAAAAGGTTCCAGTAGCAAAAAAGTAACAAACGAAAAATAATCCATAAGTGTCTTCATTGTGATATTATCTCTTTTGACAAAAGAAATCATATCACAATGAGAATAAATGCCTATACCGCCGATTACTTACAGCTTCGTATTTTATTACAACATGGCGGATAATAATCAGCTGACTAAAACACGAGTGACTGACGTGACGCGTTGTTTGCCATGACAGGTAATATGACCAAATTAGGTAGGCAACTTAATTCGATTCCCTATTTTTAAAGTGCCAAGTACCACTTTTGTCGTATTAAACGTAAATTAATTGCATTCCTTCGAGCTAGGAAAATGTATACTAAGATATATTAAATTTGGAACTGTTTGGTTAGCGTCACGGTAGCCGAGTGGTTGGGTGGTCGGAATTTCAGTCAGGGGCCAAGTTCGTTCCCAGGTGGCTCGTACCAATGAATTTTTCAAAAATTTATGTACGAATTGTGTCGATGGCTAAAGACGAATTAAGACGGCGACAGGCTCACCACCTGTTACGTTGTCCCGAAAATATCTTCGGTGGAAGGTGGGTCGAAGGGGCTTAATTGTCTAGACTAGACCTCTGTCTACCTCTGTATTGGGAATAGCGTAAAGATGTTTTTATTTCTTATTCTATTTATAAAAAATATCCTGCCTTCCCAGGTAGTAGGGACTTAATTGTCTAGACTAGACCTCTGTCTACCTCTGTATTGGGAATAGCGTAAAGATGTTTTTTTTTTTTTTTTTTTTTTTTTTTTTTTTTTTTTTTTTTTTTTTTTTTTTTTTTTTTTTTTTTTTTTTTTTTTTTTTTTTTTTTTTTTTTTTTTTTTTTTTTTTTTTTTTTTTTTTTTTTTTTTTTTTTTTTTTTTTTTTTTTTTTTTTTTTTTTTTTTTTTTTTTTTTTTTTTTTTTTTTTTTTTTTTTTTTTTTTTTTTTTTTTTTTTTTTTTTTTTTTTTTTTTTTTTTTTTTTTTTTTTTTTTTTTTTTTTTTTTTTTTTTTTTTTTTTTTTTTTTTTTTTTTTTTTTTTTTTTTTTTTTTTTTTTTTTTTTTTTTTTTTTTTTTTTTTTTTTTTTTTTTTTTTTTTTTTTTTTTTTTTTTTTTTTTTTTTTTTTTTTTTTTTTTTTTTTTTTTTTTTTTTTTTTTTTTTTTTTTTTTTTTTTTTTTTTTTTTTTTTTTTTTTTTTTTTTTTTTTTTTTTTTTTTTTTTTTTTTTTTTTTTTTTTTTTTAAGTACCGTATGCATTTAATGATTAGCTGTTAATTTGGAATCACAAATAGACACTTAAATTTTATTTATATCTACGTATGAATGCATTTTAATAAATATTTAATAAATATTTAATAAATATTTAATAAATATTTAATAAATATTTAATAAATATTTAATAAATATTTAATAAATATTTAATAAATATTTAATAAATATTTAATAAATATTTAATAAATATAACCATTTTAATAGGAGAAAAGGAAACGTAGCTTTCCTGAAATACGATAAAATTATAATCAAAGAACCTAACACCAACAATGACAAAAGGAAAAGAGAACAATCTACATCTCCACTGTCACCGTCAAAGTCTCGGCCCAAAAAACAACAGACGCTGAGCTCTCTTAAAAATACCAAGAACAATAGAACAAGCGCTTTCGATGCAATGAGAATCAAATCAAATTCTCTAACCAATATTTCCACACGCAAGAACCTATAGCAAACAAAATTTGGATCATCGGAAACTCAAACAAACTGCGAAAGTCAACAAACCCTAAAAACACAAACTCCCCCAATCCGACTGGTCCTCGTGGGGGATGAAGACCACAACCCTCCAACATTCTATGAAAGAAAGAAAAGAAGATTGGGACACCGTCACTTACATCTTAGATGACTTACAAAGTAAGAAGCTAAAGCTCTCGTGTAATGGAATCGGAAACAGTAAAGGCACAAGCAACTAAAAAAAAGTATTTTGCTATTTACACGCCCGGGAACAGTGTGTGCGACTCGTCTGGTGAGGTCGTGAATTGAATCGTCGAACGGTCGTCATATTAAGTCAAAACACGAGACCGAATATGTCACTTCTTTTTATAGGCGTAAGAGGCGTCTGAGGAAAATAACCCCAGAACTTAAATCAGACCGCTTGGCATATGGCAGGATAACCATTAAGAAAAATACCCGATAAATATTAAGCAGGATTTTACATTAAGACCCTATTCGATCAAACAGTAAAAAAGTTTAACTGAGAATGAGTAGCTAGTTACACCGGAGTAAAAATTTTTTCTGTTTTATTAAATATTGCTTATCCTGATATGAGCTCACTTAGAATACGATAATACAAGAATACGAGAATAAATGCCTATACCGCCGATTACTTACAGCTTCGTATTTTATCACAACATGGCGGACAATAATCAGCTGACTAAAACACGAGTGACTGACGTGACGCGTTGTTTGCCATGACAGGTAATATGACCAAATTAGGTAGGCAACTTAATTCGATTCCCTATTGTTAAAGTGCCAAGTACCACTTTTGTCGTATTAAACGTAAATTAATTGCATTCCTTCCGAGCTAGGAAAATGTATACTAAGATATATTAAATTTGGAACTGTTTGGTTAGCGTCACGGTAGCCGAGTAGGTTGGGTGGTCGGAATTACGAGTCAAGAGACCCGAGTTTGACCCCAGGGAGGCAGGCTTATACCAATGGCTTTTTCAAAAACTTATGTACGACGGCGACGGGCTCACCCTATGTCACGTTGTCCCGAAAATATCTTCGGTGGTAGGTGGGTCAAAGGACTTAATTGTCCAGGCTTGACCTCTGTCTACCCCTGTATTCGGGATTACGTGAAGATATTTATTTATTTTATTTTGAAATTTATTTAATAATTAATTTAAAACACGTTCATCCATACATGTATATGACCAGTTCTGTTATATGTGTCTATATTACGCAATAAGGTTCCAGTAGCAAAAAAGTAACAAACGAAAAATAATCCATAAGTGTCTTCATTGTGATATTATCTCTTTTTGACAAAAGAAATCATATCACAATGAGAATAAATTGAACCGATAACCGAAATAGCATGGGAACGATGAACTCTTTTCCACGGGTTACTGCCATTATGTATTAATTTATATTACAACTAACTACCTCCCGCGGCTTTCTCCCCAGTTTCATACTTAAAACCTAATTATTATTCACTGCAGCTATCTGCCAGTGAAAGTCACGTTAAAACCTGGCCGCCATTTTAGAGATTAGCCGAAATAAAAACACAGACAGACAGATAGAGAAACATTTTAAAAATGTTTTTTTTTTTGTAAGTACCGTATGCATTTAATGATTAGCTGTTAAATTGGAATCACAAATAGACACTTAAATTTTATTTATATCTACGTATGAATGCATTTTAATAAATATTTAATAAATATAACCATTTTAATAGGAGAAAAGGAAACGTAGCTTTCCTGAAATACGATAAAATTATAATCAAAGAACCTAACACCAACAATGACAAAAGGAAAAGAGAACAATCTACATCTCCACTGTCACCGTCAAAGTCTCGGCCCAAAAAACAACAGACGCTGAGCTCTCTTAAAAATACCAAGAACAATAGAACAAGCGCTTTCGATGCAATGAGAATCAAATCAAATTCTCTAACCAATATTTCCACACGCAAGAACCTATAGCAAACAAAATTAGGATCATCGGAAACTCAAACAAACTGCGAAAGTCAACAAACCCTAAAAACACAAACTCCCCCAATCCGACTGGTCCTCGTGGGGATGAAGACCACAACCCTCCAACATTCTATGAAAGAAAAGGAAAAATCTATATTGCTGCAATAAATACCCTTACTCTAAAAAATGAAGAAAATTACGCTAGAACATATCAAATGGGATATCGTTGGCCTTAGCGAAGTGAGACGATTAGGAGAAAGAATTGTTTCATATCAGGATTTTTTATTATACCAAATAGGGACCACTCCCGGCCACCATGGGGTTGGCTTGATTATCAAGAAACACCTGACAGACTTTATAGAAGGTTTTATAGGCATTTCGGAGCGCACAGCGATGATAAATGTAAAGCTACCAGGATATCATGACTCATGGTCGATTATAGAAGTGTACTCACCTACAGAACAGTCAGACTTAGAAACAATAGATTAATTTTACCATCAATTAAATAAAGCCATCCGTGATCACGCACATAAAAACTTAATAGTAATGGGAGACTTCAATGGCAAAATTGGAGATAAACGTCCTGGAGAAAACACACTAGGACCATTCACATACTACAACAAAACCAGAAGCAGGAACGGAGAAAAATTATAAACATTACCCTAGAAAACGACCTTACTTTTTTAAATACTTTGTATAGGAAAAATAAGAAAAGAATGTGGACTTGGATCTTACCAGATGGGAACAAAAAAATGAAATTGATTTCTTCATGACCAATAAAAAAATTTACTTCAGCAACTTCAACGTCATCAACCAACTCAACTTCAACACCAATCTCAGGCTGATCAGGGCAGAATTAAAAACAAAAGAACCAAAGAAACCTAGACCAAAACAAGAACCTGTAAATGTTAAGCTCGAAAAACACCAAATGGATCAACTAACAGCCAGCCTAAGAGACAAATTCACAAACTTCAAAGAAAACACACAGAACCTAAACATACAAGAAAAACACAACTGGATAGAAAACATTATTAAAACTGAAACGAAACTCGCTTCTACTACCACCTGTAAGCAACACAAACAATGGCTTACTACCACCACTATAAAATTACTAGAACAGAGGAGCCACTTAATTAATACAAGAGACGCAAAGGACAGAAGGATACAACTAAGACAAATTAACAAAGAAATAAAGAAAAGCTTGAGAAAAGATAGGAACAGAAATAGAATGGAGACAATTGAAAGACACATAACAAAAACGGGTCGTGTCAAAAAAGCATACAAGGAACTAACGAAATCTACAGACTGGCTAGTAAAAATTAAAAGCAAAAGAGGAAAATCGAAACACGACAGAAAAGATATATTGGAAATTGCAACATCTTATTACAAAGAACAGTATGAGGACAACATTACCTCGAGAGAAGAAATAAATTTGGTGGAGAATTCAGATATCCCCAAAATGCTTTACGTAGAAATAGAGAAAGCAATAGACACACAAGGAAAAGATAAACCATCAGGACCCGATGGTATAAGTAACGAGATTTTAATACAAAATAAGCAGGCAATCACACCGGTCCTCAAAGAAATGTTCAATGATATCATAGACACAGAAATTATCCCACAGCAATGGACAGAATCTAACATTGTCCTTCTATACAAAAAGGGAGACAAACATGACATCGGAAACTACCGTCCAATCAGTCTCATATCTAACATGTATAAGATATTTGCCAAGATAATTCTAAAACGTATTGAAAGAATTCTAGATGAACACCAACCAATTGAACAGGCGGGCTTTCGGAAAGGTTTCTCGATAATCGATCACATTCATGTTGTCCGCCAAGTCTTAGAAAAATATAAAGCATACCAGCGCGAGTACTATATTGCTTTCATCGATTATACTAAAGCATTCGACTCCTTGTACCACGAAAAGATATGGAAGTCCCTGAAGGAACGAAGAATCGAACAAAAATATATCCGCTTAATTAAAAAGATATACAGTCAAAGCACCGCGAGAATCCAACTAGAAAAAAAAGGGAAACCATTTAGAATAGGAAAGGGTGTCAGACAAGGGGACCCTCTATCTCCAAAACTATTCTCAGCGGTTCTCGAAACAATATTTAGAAGTCTCAACTGGGAAAACGTCGGAATAAATATCGACGGAGCCTCCCTAACACACTTGAGGTTCGCAGACGACATAGTGATATTTGCTAAAACACCGGAAAACATACAAAAAATGATACAGCAGCTAGCTGATGAAAGTAAGAAGATAGGTTTAAAGTTGAACCCTGATAAAACCAAAGTTATGAAAAATGGAATAAAGGCGACTATACATTTAGGAAATAACCAAATCGATTACACCGACGAATACACCTATTTGGGACAGCTAATAACACAAGAGGATCCAATACGAAAAGAAGTCGAGAGAAGAATAACAAATGGCTGGAAAAGATACTGGAGTCTGAGAGAGGCCATGAAAGACACAACTCTTCACATTAATATAAAGAAAAAACTGTGTACTACCTGTTTTAATGTATGGTAGCCAAACATGGGCTTTGACACAAAACACGCAATGGAAAGAAGTATGTTGAATGTGAAAAGGTCTAACCGAATAAAAAAAGCATGTCAGTCCAGAGAAATGGAGCAAAATTGTGACACAATGGTATCCCAGAGAAGGAAAAATGAAGAGAGGCAGACCACATAAAAGATGGGATGATGACATTAGGCAAGTAGCAGGAGTAACGTGGAATAGAGTGGCCCAAGATAGGCAGGAATGAAAAAGGTTGGAGGAGGCCTTTGCCGATTGGCAAACAGACCTACAAAAAATAATTAAGTATTAGAAAAGAATAGATTAAGATTAGTTGCAAAAATATATTTATTAGTTAATAAATTTGTAGTTCTTAATGTTTTGTAATAGATGCTAAGTTGGTCTGAATAAAGGGCTTATTATTATTACCATTTTAATAAATATTTCGTTTTATAAATTTCAACGATGTAATTAATACATAAGTTTTTTTTGAAAAACTGTTAGTCCTAGCCTACCACCTGGGGTTCGAACTCGGGGCTCTTGACGCGAAGTTCCAACCACCCAATCCTTCGGCTTTATTTTGTTTTTCGTTACGTTTGTACAAATGCTAATTGGTACAACTTTCAGATATATCATACTAATATTATAAACACGAAAGTACGTTACTTTGTTTTCGCACTGTAACGTCTGATACACTAAACCGATTTTAAAACTTCTTTAATCGATAGAAATCTACATTGTCAACGAGTAACATAGGCATTTAGTAACATCGCTTTGATAGTAAACATTCAACTGCGTATAAGTGTGAAAAATTAAGGTGAAACGAAGCTACAATAAGTAATCATCGGCGGCCAGTTCACTATTCAATAAAGCACAGCATCAGCTGTTTCTATTATTTGTAATTAATAATCACACTTAAGACGCTAACACATTAAAGATTAATACATTAAAGATGCTAACACGGACGAAGCAGCTGGTAAATAAAGATATATCTTCCGTGAAAGGTGGGTTAAAGGGACTGGAATTTTCTGTACTAGACCTCTGTCTACCCCATGTATTGGGAATTGCATGAAGATATTTATTTATTTATTTAGTTATATGATACGGCATTAATAAATATATAATAAATATAAATAAATATCTTCACGCAATTCCCAATACAAGGGTAGACAGAAGTCAAGTCTAGACAATTAAGTCCCTTTGACCCACCTTCCACCGAAGATATTTTCGGGACAACGTGATTGGTGGTAAGCCCGTCGCCGCCTTTATGTCCAAGTCAACGATGAAATTCGTTCATAAGTTTTTGAAAAACTCATTGGTACTGCCACCTGGGGATCGAACTCGGGTTTCTCGACTCGAAATTCCGACCACCAAACAACTCGGCTATCGTGACTTATAAATATATACATATATACAACCCTATAATAAATATATACAACCCTAAATTTTCACCTTCTACTATCAAACCCTATTTTCATAGCGATTTTAATCTTTTTATGTATATACATATGAAGATTGTATGCCATCTGGCAAAACAACGTTTGCTGGGTTAGCTGGGATATATATATGCACAGAAATTATATTTTGCTGAAGTCCGCTAATCATTGCTTCAGTAGCCGCTGTCTGTTTTGATATTGATATGATTAATAATCCGGATCTGTGTGAACGTCTGTTAAAACAACGTAACATGGGTACGCTGTTTACTTTGTCTTAGACCCAATTGATTTGTAAGAAGTATAATATCAGGCAAATTCTTTATCCATAAGGCAAAAAATTTATTTTTTGTTAATATATGCAATATAAAAAATATCTTCACGTTATTCCCAATACTAGAGAGAAGTCCAGACTGTTTAGTCCTTTCGACTCGTCCTTCACCAAAGATATTTTTTGGGACAACGTGGCAGGTTCTGAGCTTGTTTCCGTGTGTTCTTTGTAATTTTTAACTTGCATTGATGTATACATACGTAGAAAAGTACAGATAGCTGATGTTGTAACAAGTAAGTTAGACTACTTTTTATTTACAAAAATATTTAGGAGTCCGCGTTAAGTGTCCGGGCAAAGCCGCGGGAGGCAGCTACTTTAATATATAATGTATACTACATTGTATATAATATTCTGTATAAAAATTAGCCGTGAGGTTACTGAGTACATACCACCCCTTTTTTCTCCAGGATGTTGTAAGATGTAAACAAATGAAAAGCATTAAAAAGGCAAATGGTTACCGACACATGGTGGGAAAATTATCTCGAAAAATTCTAGACAGCAGCTTTGGTACCTGGTGCCAGTACGCTAGCCAAGCGTGTCGATTATATGTTACCCGGTTTGAGTGTAGTGGTGGTGGTGCATATAGTGGAATTACTGCACGTATCTGTGGGAGGGAGGGTGGTGCTCTTATTCTCTTCGGACCAGATTACATATACCTTTTATATTTGCGTGCGGAATGTTGCGAAGTAACTAAGTAATTTAAGTATTTTTTTATTCATATTATTGATGTGAAACATCTATAGCCGCACGTAAAACCGATTTCTGGCGTGGCGACGCTTTCCGTGGCGACGGGTCGCCAAACAATGGCTTTCGTATATCGTGTAACGTTATTTACACCCTATTACCTGAGAGTTAAGGTTCATAATTAAATACTGAAATCCTTTTTTTTTTAGATTAGTGTACCATTGTTCATTGGATTAATCATATTAAGATTTAGCAATTTTTGAATAAAATCTAAATACTCAGGAACGCTCATGTACTCTTGTTAGAATATCATAAAATACTATTAAGATTGACAGATGTTTTAAAAAATGCTCCGAACTCTGAACGGTTATACATAGAACAATATTATAGCAAACTTATAGTAAAGGATTATAAAACCATGTATTTTGAAGTTAAAAAATTTAATACTTAATTGAGTCTAGTTTTTACATAAAAAACAAAAGGTATATAATAAAATATCATTACGACGAAAGGTACTGTTTTTCTGCAAAATAAAAAAAACACCATAAATTAAACAGAAATCTGCTTATAGAAAAATCAAGTTGTTTATAAGCGACACCTAGAGGATTATATCAATAATAATATGTTATAACAACATTACTGTGTCATGAATTTTAAGAGTTTCAAATCGTTTCGCTAGATGTCGCTTCAAAGTAACATAAATATATGTATATATATATATATATATATATATATATATATATATATATATATATATATATATATATATATATATATATATATATATATATATATATATATATATATATATATATATATATATATATATATATATATGTATATTTAATTAAAATGTATTTAATTTTTATTTAAAATTAAACACATTTTACAATTTTATTTAAAATGTATTTAATTCCTGTAGTAATATTATCTTTTATGCATATAACTTGTACACACACTATGTTTCACATCTGCCAGGCGTCCCATGACGGCTCACATTATTTTTATTTTGAAAACTTACAACTGCTTTTTAAATAACTTATGAAGTAAATTAAAAAAATATTCCTATGTTTTCACTTTTATACTCTTAATTACTTTATAGCTCAGTGCTAAAGACTAGACTTTCGGGAACAAACAACAACTTGGCTGCATAGTGATAACAAAGTTGAGTTGATCCGAGCCCGCAAATCTTAGCTTCGAAGGCTGGATCACCGGCTATTGGGCTATTGGGTCGTCAATGATCAAACGGTATGATTATGTTAATATGAAATAAATAAAAATGAAATTTTCTTTACTTTTAATCAAGTTATCTTATTATCGAACATTTTTGAGACAAGTAACTTTATAACACGATCTGGAAGTTACAAGTTTTATTTGATGTGACATGAAAGAACTTTTCATACAAAAAGATGAAATAAGGAAAAATAAAAGGAGAACCGTTTTAATTTCTCTTGAATATTTTATTAGTCTCTGCTTTTTTTTACCCTTTTATCAGCTTTTTTGTTATTACTCTAATGCAATTTGCTCTGTAATATTATAAGGAATATATACAGGCGAAATTGAATCTTTTTACGTGTCATGGAGGATAATAAGTACATGTCAATATGTAAATTTATGAAGACCACCGTGAACAAGTGGCGTACACACCACTGGTGTCGCCCGCTTTGGCGATTCCCGGTTTCGGGTTCGACTCCAGGGTGGGTCAATTTAGAAAACAATGTTTCTTCATTTTATCGGGTCTGAGTGTCTGTGGTACCTTCGTTGTTTTTAATCCCATAATACAATTGCTCAAGCTGCTTACTTTAGGATCACATTAAATCATGTTATGTTGTTACAAAAATATATATTCAATACGTTGTTTTGATCACAAAATATCTATGGGGTAACAACTTGTGACTTTGTCCCAAAAAGGCTTTGGTGATATGAGACCCTCATTTCACCAAAGCCTTTTAAAGGGGTTTAGGGGGGCCAAAGGGATTATTATTACAAAATTAATTTTATTCTATAACACAATAAAAATAAATTTAAAACAAAGTAAGTTATTCGAAAGTAGTTATAAATTTGCAGAGTAATAAATACTTAATATCAATAAGTCATTTGAATTAGAATTCAATTTTTATTTATTATTATTCTTTGATTGATCTCTGATCTTTGATTTTATTATAACAAGAGAATGAATACTTTAAATGCCAGTGGTTCAATTTATTTTTAAATTTATTAATGACCAAATTAAAAAAAAAACAATTCATTACATATAACAAAATTGAGTACATTATATATTATTGCAATACCTATTACTTAACTACAAATAACTTCTTCAGAAAACTATTTTATATCAGAGGATAAAATGCTATCTACCGCAGCTCGATGAGGAAACGTTTCTTCGATTTTTTTGGCGACTCAGGCTTTACGTAAGTTCTAGTCCTATCGTCTTAACAAATATAGGTTAAGCCTTCTATTCCTTGTAATAGCAAGTTACAGTGGTATTTTTGCTGAATATTTTTTTAATAAACGGCCCGATGTCATAGTTGGTACTCTGTTTTTGAAGCATAGAGTTGAGGGTTCAAATCTTGCTAAGAACAAACATAATACAATATTAATTACTGCCAAGACATCTGTAATCCTATATCTTATAATCTCGACCAGGGAGGTTATTAAATGAAAAATATAGCTAACGTTCGAGGGATTTGGAGATTTTCGAGCTAGGTGACATATTCCAACTTTAGGACGGGAACTGAAATTAAGATATTTATCGTAGACGTGAGTCAATGAATCGTGTATTCGATACACATGGCAAAGCATACGCTCCACGAAACTTTGAATAAAGCTTCCAAGTTCGTGAACACGTTTCATCTTAAGCACCGATCAAGCGTGTATTCATTAAATAATCGCTAAATATAACTTTGGTATTGAAGTTCGTTTGAATTAATTTAATACAATTAGGCGACTCTCCTTTTTCAGGACGATTTGGAGGGCATCCCGCTTTTGAACGCAGCTGTCACCGGACGGTAAGTTTTAGCCGGATATTTCAGGAGATGGTTATCCCACCATCTGTCGGTGGTCAATAGAATATTCAAAGTTTTGTACCGTCGTCGCCCCTTACGACAACTACAAGAAAAAAATCATGGCTTCCTTAAACATTTGCGGTCTCCATAAGAAGCAATGGACCATAGATTCTTACGTTGATAGTTCAAAACCAACAATAAAATTGTTTATTTATAAATAATCCAATAACAATTGAAGAGCCAAATGGATCCGATTGAACAACAATAAAACGTACGCCGAAAGAAAAAGGAAAGATTGGATTTTTACAAAGCCGTGATCGGTAATGAGAGCACTTGTGTCCGCCGTTGGATGAGTCGTTTCTGAACGTGACAACCCTGATGTGCTATTAAGTCTGTTTTCACTCAAAACACTGTGTGGTAATAATTATTGAACTTGATAACGTACTTCTGTGCATTATTGTGAAGCTTTAAAATTAGTTACTTAGTAAAAAAAAAATTAAAAAATATCTTCACGCTATTCTGAATACAGGGATAGACATAGGTCTACCCCTCTATACCATCTGTCGCGTGGTCCCGAAAATATCTTCGGTGGAAGGGTGGGTCGAAGGGACTTAATTGTCTAGACTACACCTCTATCTACCCCTGTGTTGGAAATTTTGTGGAGATATTTATTAATTTATTTTTAACTATCAGAACGTAATTTTCATACTACAGCATAGAAAGTTTAAAATTTTACAATAAGATTCAGCTTTAAGACATTTCATTAAAACACTGTTATTGTAACAAACATAACTACGCTGCCTTTAGCATTCTGTAGTAGTTAGCCGAGCGATACGTTAAGTTTCTTCGCATCTACCGCACTGCCCGAGTTGTTTCCACGAGCTATTTGCAAATATGTCTACGTTAATAAATGTGTATGTAAAAATATATTGCAGCGTTATTTTGTACATTGAGACGGCGATAGACTCACCACCTATCAAAAAAAGCCACGATAGTCGAGTGGTCGACCACCCAGGTCGGAATTTCGTGTCGAGAGACCCGAGTTCGATCCTCAAGTGGCCGTACCAATGGGTTTTTTTCTAAAAACGTACCACCTATCACTTTGTCTTAAATAAACTTCGGAAAAAGACTTCACAATTTTGTCTACCCCAGTATGGTAAGCGTGAAATGAGGCCTCTTCTCATCTTCTGAGTCTTCTAGCTCAGAACCATTCTAAAGCTGCTTTGCTTATTTAACATTTATCTAGCCCAAAAACTTTGCAAAAAGTGTGTTCCTTTTTTCTTCGAATAAAGAAATTAAATTAAATAAATAAAATTCTTATATCTGTCGCGGAATAGCATTGTGACTACAGTTGTGTTCCAGTTTGATAGGCATCGTGATCTAATCCAGTTATTTGTTTTTTAACAGTGAAGTTTTATTGTTCTGATCCCAAAGTAAGTAGCTTTAACACTTGTGTTATGGAAACAAAACCAATGTAGGTACTACAAATACCGAGACTCAAGGAAATGTAGAAAAAGTGTTTTCTACATGGACCCGACACCGACCGAGCTGGCGACACCATAAAAACCGGTAAATCCTACTTATCCACGAACCTCGTTAATCCCCCTAGAATTGGGGAAGAGGGGTGTGTGGGTTACCTGCACTCACCAGACGAAACGCAGAAGTTTGTTAGACTTCTACTTCACGCCGGTATTCTGTGAGGTCGTGGTACTTCCCCGTTCGAGCCGGCCCATTCATGCAACAACAAAAGCTGATGCGTGGCTCTGCCACTGTGATAATGCTTAGAATCTTAAATGGTTATAAATGATCGAAAGTCTCATCAGTTTAATAAAATGTATCAATTATTTAATAACTGCGAATAACTAATTTAATATGAAGCGATATTCATAAAAGCTGTACATTTCCAATACCCCCTGTAGAGAGAGGTCAAGTCTAGACAATTAAGTCCCTTCCACCGAAGATATTTTCGGGACAACGTGACAGGTGGTGAGCCCTTCGCCGTCTTTATGTCCAAGCCAACGATGAAATTCGTACAAAAGTTTTTTTTTTTTAAACTCATTGGTACTGCCACCTGGGGATCGAACGCGTGACTTATCTAATACTACTTACGTAAGTTTTCCCATAATAATTGTAATACTAGGTTTATTACAATTATTATGGGAAAAATTAACAAATAATAAAAAAAATAAAGGTAAGAAATAAAGGTACCAATTGGAACTTTGTGGATACAAAATTAAGAGATTAAGATAAAGAGAGAATATTTATTTAACGAATACAGTTTATGTTTTTATTCACATATTCATTTGAATTTTGGATGATTTGAGAAATTTGGAATATGATATTTATTCCGTTTGGTTACGGCGTAATAATAATCCAATCCATCAATTCCCGTGAATATCGCAAGAGACGACTGAGGGAAAAGCCTCAAAAACGTCAGTGACTACCTACAGATGACGTGATAACCATCTCGAAAAAACACCTCACGAAAATAGGCAGACCGGTGATAATAAATAGAAAAAATAAGCACAACAGTCAGGTTTTTTAGTAGGTAACAAGTGTGTGTGTGTTACCCAAATCGAACAAGGAATTAGCAACTAGCAACTACAATAACAAAAACATAAAAATATTAATGTTAATAAGCGATATTGCGATCTACTCAGTTTCAGAATTTTTAAATAACATAATTATGAAATTTGTTTTAATTAAATAATTTATAATTTAATTGATTTTTTCTCTTAATATTTACTTTTAATTTTACATGTTCTGCTCTGTTCTATTCTATTCTATTCTATTACATTCTATTACTTATAATGCACAGCATGATGGACGATCCAACACAGTAGGTGATAGAGACCCTAACTGCGGAAGATTAGGCTTGTTCTAAGAGTTTCGGATTTGAATCCGGTTAAGCGCAAACATAAATAAATTAATAAATAAAAATACAAATATCTTTAAGCAATTCCCAATACAGGGGTAGACAGAGGTCTAGTCCAGACAATTAAGTACTTCCACCTTTGCAGTGGAAGGTGGGTCGATTTGTTTGATAAATATTAATGTTTGTATTAAAGTCACGGATTTTTATGTGTATATACGGATAGTTGTCTACATAAATATGTATGTCCGTAAGTGCATTGTAGCGTTAGCCTTACTAATGTCTAACATTTAGACGGCAGTGTATGGATATTCCCCCCAGCCATGTTATCCCAAATAATCATCAGTGATAAATGGGTCGAAAGGACTTAAATTTTTTTGTTTATTTTACAGTCTTAGAAGCTGCAGCACAAAATCCATAAATAATATTTTTAAACAATGTAAACCACACCTAGGCCACTATTTACTTACTTATCGGCCTTTAAAAGTCCATTGTAAGAAATAGGCTTCTCACATAGGGAGGATTTGCCGTAATCGCCACGCTTGGCTAGCGGATTGGCGATCGTAGCAACAGGCCACTCGCATCTCAGACGCTGCTGCCCAACTTCGGTCTGATAATTTTGGTCTGATATTTTTAGAGGTGGTAATCCCGCCATCTATCGGTAGCCATAATGATATTCAAATCTGTTTACCTTAGTCACCTCTTACGACACCCACGGGAAGAAGAGAGGGAGTGGCAATATTCTTACGCCGTTGCCACACGGAACCTAGGCCAATAACATATTCTTTTTTCATTACTTGTAATTCTAAATAGTTTAAGAGGGTAATCACTTAAATATTTAAACCAAATAAATATATACATAAATAAGGACAACATCACACACACACCTCTGAAGCCGAAGTTAGCAGCTAAAGTACTTGTATTATGAAATCAGAAACTATGAAGGTACCACAAATAAAATGAGATGATAATTAAATATAAAAACTAACAAGTTTAAGGTGTTAAATAATTACTAAAATGTTTAGACATCTGCCAATCCCACAATTGCGGAGATTTAAAAAAAGGAATAATACAAATGTCAACAAACAGCAAAACAAAAAAAAACAGAAAAAATATGAGTCAGTGAAATTTCGGTTATGTTACAAGTCGAAGCAATTGTCGCGTTGATAGTGTCTTGTGTAAAAATGAAACGAATTCGATACGAAACTGACTTATATCACATGATTTCCCTCGAGTTGGTTCAAATCAAAACTGCGACTATGCGAAAACGTGTAGCGCGACTGAAAGAATAATTCTATAGACAAATAAATAAATAGATAGATGAAATACGTTTTTCCGATCTAAAGCACTTGTGTGCGAAGCCACCACAGAAGAAAAAGTGGATTTCTATATAGACCCGTTTGACTATCGAACCCGGGCCGTCGGAGCTGGTGACCCCTTGAAAACAGGTGTGCAGGCCACTCGTCAAAGGAGGACGTCAAAGATAAAACAAAGTGACAAATGTAAACATCGAGTCAGTAAAAGTCAATCCACTACAGTATAAAGACCTTTCTCGCAAGAAAGGGTTTGCCATAATTGCCAAGCTTATCGAGTGGATTGGTGGTTGCAGTATTTTAGACGCTGTGCCCATTACCGGTCAGATAGATGACGAGTAAAACATATCCGTCATCTATCGATAAGTGTCTATAAGGGAAAGGCAACAAGAATCGACTAAGGGAAGACACTTAATGATTTCTTGTATTTACGCGAATAAAAGTCACGATAGCCGAGTGGTTGGGTGGTCGGAATTTGGAGTCAAGAGACCCGAGTTCGATCCCCAGGTGGCGGGCTCGTACCAATGGGTTTTTCTAAAACCTATGTACGAATTACATCGTTGGCTTGGACATAAAGGCGGCGACGGGTTCACCACCTGTCACGTTGTCCCGAAAATATCTTCGGTGGAAGGTGGGTCGAAGGGACTTAATTGTCTAGACTTGACCTCTGGCTACCCCTGTATTGGGAATTGCGTATTTACGCGAATACTACACATTTAAAATAAAACGATTTTCGGATTTTATCGCGTTTTTTAATTAGTTTTTACAAACTATTTTTATTTCCCGACGTTTCGGATGCTTTACAGCATCACGGATACAGCATCACGAGGGGACTGACATACGCAGTATGTACTGCAAGACACAGTGAGCACATACTGCGTCAATCCGTCTCCTGTATTGCGGGTGTTCATGGGCGGCGGTAATCACTTACCATCACGTGAGCCACCTGGTCGTTTGCCTCCCTTTTCTATAAAAAAACCTTTGACCCACCTTCCACCGAAGACATTTTCGGGACAACGTGACAGGTGGTGAGCCCGTTGCCGTCTTTATTTTTTTTATATAAAAGGCTGGCAAACGAGCAGGCGGCTCAGGTGATGGTAAATGATTACCGCCACCCATGAACACCTGCAATATCATAGGCATAGCAGATGCGTTGCCGGCCTTAGAGTGCCCCCGCTCCCGAATTGGGGGAGGGGGGGGGGGGGGGTGTGAGCCTCCGGTCACCTGCACTCACCAGACGAATACTTATGACCTGACTGTGTAGTTCGTACATAAGTTTTTGAAAAACTCATTGGTACGAGCCTGCCACCTGGGGATCGAAGTCAGGTCTCTTGACTCGAAATTCCAACCACCCAACCACTCGGCTATCGCGACAATGGGATTTTATACACCTTCGAATGTGTAAATTGACAGGGCTATAGTTATATAAGTTTCTAACAGGCAATATGTTATGGGAATTTTATGTACTATTTATTTCATTGTTGGTGGACCACCGTGGACGAGTTGTACTCACCGATTTTTTCCTACCCCTTTGTGGTAGACAAAGGTGTATTGGCGAAAGTGTTAAAATATTTTTATATATTTCAGATTATTTCCTTCGCTTTTCCTCGAAATTACTGATTACATACTCTGGTAGTTCAGAATCGTGTTAAAAATCCCGAAGATTAAAAATAGCTAGATTAAAGAAATGCGAGAAATACCAATATACCATAATGCGATTAATTACATTCATAAATAAATATTGCACTTTACATTTTAATGAGTCGTTCATCAAAATTTAAAGCGCAGCATTGATTGTCCTCGTTCTGTCGAAAGATAAGCTCTTAACGAGCTAATTTTAATTAAAATTGAAAATTAAGTGACTGTTATGCAAAACAAGTTCATTGCTAAGTCAAGCTAAAGTGTATTATTTTTTCATGGATCGATGCAATTATTTATTTTAAAGGGTTAAACCCTTTAAAATAAATAATTGCATCGATCGATCGATTCATACCCAACTTTTTGTTATTAAGTTAATCAGAAATTAAAAAAGTCAACAACATGCAAAAGTCACAACACTATTTTGTTTATTTTTTTATTATTTGTTTATAAATTAACAACCACGGGAAGAAAGGGAGAGGCAATATTCTTACGCCGTTAACACACGGACATTTAATTATATAAGTATAAATCTAAGTATTGTACCGTTACTTGACTATAGACCGCGATAGGCTTACCTTCTGTAACCATTAAGAAAAATACCTGATAAAAACTAAGCTAGTAGAGTATCTGGCAGCATCGACTTAGATTCGTTTACGAAGTCATCCAACAAGTAGCTCTGAAGTCTCTGGGAAGACGTGACTACATCAAAATCTTCTTATCGGAGAGGCCAATAAGGTATTCAAAGCCTGCCTTTACATTAAGACCCCATTAAACCAAACAGTGAAAAAACTGAGAATAAGTAGCTAGTTACACCAGAATAAACAATATTTCTGTTTTACTAAATATTGCTATCCAGATATAAGCTCACTGTACGAGAATAAATGTTTATACCGCCGATTTCGGCCTAAGCTTCGTATTTTATTCCAAAATGGCAGACAAAGATCAGCTGACTACAACACGAGTAACTGCCGTGAAGCGTTGTTTTCCATGACAGGTAATATGACCAAATTAGGTTGACATCTTAATTCGATTCGTTATTGCTAAAGTGCCAAGTACCACTTATTGTCGTATTACACGCAAATTAATTGAATTCATTCTACTCTCTAAGTACGAAATTGTATACAAATATCTTAAATTTGACACTACACGGTAAGAGTCGCGGTAGCCGAGTGGTTGGCTGGTGGGAACTTCGAATCAAGAGACCGGAGTTCGATCCCCTGGTTGTAAGCCCGCCACCGTCTTTATGAATTTTAATATAAATTAATACATAATGGTAGTAACCTCTGGAAAAGAATTCATCGCTCCCATGCTATTTCGGTTATCGGTTCAATTTTATTTCTTTTGTCAAAAAGAAATAATAACACCTTAGGATACTTACGGATTTTCTTTCGTTTGTTACTTTTTTGTTACTGGAATATTATAACGAAATATAGAAACATGGAACAGAGATAGGCATAAACATGTAGGGACATCCGTATTTTTAGTTGATTATTACTTATAAATTTTTTGGATGTCACGATAGCTGAGTGGTTGGGTCGGAATTTCGAGTCGAGAGACCCGAGTTCGGTACCCAGGTGGCAGATCGTAACAATGGTTTTTTTTTTTAAACTTATATACGAATTATGTCGTTGGTTTGGACATAAAGACGGCGACGGGCTCAGCTGTCACGTTGTCCCGAAAATATCTTAGGTGAAAGGTGGGTCAAAAGACTTAATTATCTAGACTAACCCTCGTTCTACCACTGTATTGGGAATTGCGTGAAGACATTTTTACATGTATCTATCATCTCATATAATATAAACAACGGGTGTCACAGTGTTAGAGAATACATTCCTCCGAAACGGCTAGACCGATTCTAAAGATTTTTTACATTCGGATCGGAAGTCAAGTCACGAGATCCAAGATCGATTCCAAAAGCAAGTATCAATGTGTTTTTTTTAATAACTTATGCGCGATTAATATTGTTGGCTTGTCACGTTGTCTCAAAAAATGTCTTAGGTGAAAGTTGGGCCGAAACTCAACTGAAGAGACCTTTGTCTACCCCTATATTGGGAATGGCGTGAAGATATTTTTTTTTATATTCGGAAGCTTTATGAATCGGTATTAGTCTATTTTTTTAATCCTTAAATGATAAAGATACCTCTAAATATTTGTTTTGACAATTTTAGTTTTTGTTTTTATACGCATAAGTCACGATAGCCGAGTGCTTGGGTGGTCGGAATTTCGAGTCAAGAGACCCGAGTTCGATGCCCACGTGGTAGTCTCGTACCAATAGTTTTTCAAAGAAAACTTATGTACGAATTATATCGTTGGCTTGGGCATAAATACAGCGACGGGCTCACCACCTGTCACGTTTCCCCAAAAAATATATTCTGTGAAAGGTGGGTCAACTCTAAAATTTCACCTTGTACTACCTAACCCTATTTTCATAGCGATTTGAATATTTTTATGTATCTGGCAAAACAATGTTTGCCTGGTTAGCTGGTATATGTACATAAGTTATATTATGCTAAAATCCGCTAATTATTGCTTCAGTAGCCGCTGTCTGTTTTGATATTGGTATGATTAATAATCCGGATCTGTGTGAACGTCTGTTCAAACAACGTAACAAGGGTACGCTGTTTACTTTGTCTTAGACCCAATTTATTTGTAAGAAGCATAATTCGCCTGATGAGGCGAATTCAATATCCATAAGGCCAAATATTTTTTTCTTGTAAATGTATACAATGTAAAAAATATCTTCACGTTATTCCCAATACTAGAGTAGACAGAGGTCCAGACTGTTAAGTCCTTTCGACTCATCCTTTACCAAAGAGATTTTTTGAAACAACGTGACAATTAAGTCCTTTAGACACACATTTGCATGACGACCTCCATGGACGATATACACCGCTTTACATGGTCTCGTCAACTCTGCATGTCCGGGTTCTATTCAGAGACGGGTAGAAACCGGCTGTTTCTACATTTTCTCCAGTTTGGTGTGTTTGTGGTAAAAAAAAATTCTCACAATTCCTAATACAGGGGTAGACAGAGGTCTAGTTTAGACAATTAATAAATTATTTAGAAATCTCACAGCTGTATTATAAAAACATATAATTCAAAATCAAAAGGTCAGGCCAAGAATACCCTGAATCGAAGAGAATGTATGAAGGGAATAAAGAAAGTGGACGAAGCGAAACAAGTATGTAAGGATCGTAGCAAGTGGAAAGAAGTGGTCTCTGCCTACCCCTACGGGAAAGAGGCGTGATTATATGTATGTATGTATCATAATTTCGTAACTGAGTGCTGTTAACATGTTATCGCTCTTATACTCTTAATTTAATTATAGCTATGTGCTAAAGACTAGACATTCGAGAACAAACAACAACTTGTCGAGATAATGTGCTTACTTTATAAGTTTGGAATTAGAGAATTCCGTGGGACATTTATTATACTTAAAGGATTAAATATTATCTAGTACATATCTACACGCAATTTTCCATACTGTGGAGGGGTGAGTTCTACACAATGTAGTTTTTTGGACCCACTTCGATTCTATTCGTTAGTGACGTAAGATGCAATTAAAACCTTGGAAAAGCAATTGGCTACCGACAGATTGCAGTCATCTCAATAAATGTCAAACCTAAAGTTGGGTAGAGCGGTGAAGGCCAGCAGTATCTAAGGTGGTGTGGTCACACAATTTCTATACTTGCAGAGGTCGAGACAAAGAAGTGCTTTCGACCCTTATTTTACGGAAGTTTATTTTTGGGACACCGTGACAGGTGGCCCATCGCCGTCTGAATGTACAAGCCAACAGTAGAATGAAATTTACGTATACATTTACATAGAAAAACATTTACATAAATATAAACATGCATGACTAGAGTACAAACATTCATTTTCATCATACACATGGTTGCCCCTTGCGTGATCCGAGACCGCAAAGCTTCGAAGTCGTTAGCTTCGAAGGCAGGATCATCGGCTATTAGGCTATTGGGTCGAACGTGATGGTTATATTGATATGAAATAAATTAAAAATTAAATTTTCTTTACTTTTAATCATGTTTTCTTATTATGAAACATTTTTAAGACAAGTAACGTTATGATACGGTTTGGCAGTTACACGTCTTATTTGATGTGACATGAAAAAAATTTTCATATAAAAAGGTGAAATAAGGAAAAATAAAAAGAGAACCGTTTTAATTTCTTTTGAATATTTTATTAGTCTCTGTTTTTATTTGTCTTTGTTTTAGCTTTTTTGTTATAACTCTAATGCGATTTCTTCTGTAATATTATTAGTAATAAAAAAAGTCAAATGTTAATGTTATTACGTGTCATGGAAGTTTATACGTACATGTGAATACTTATTTATTTAAATTTTTGAAGACCTCTGAGGACAAGTGGCATTCACACCGGTTTTCATGGTGTTGCCAGCTCTGAGCGATTACCTAGTTATAAATTTACAAAGTAATAAATAATTTAATGCCAATATGACACGTGAATTAGAATTTACATATTATTTATCATTAACAATATTTAATGCAATAGAATGAATATCCTAAAGGAATATCTTTGAAAAATTAAGGGATTATACATTACAAGATTCTAAAATCTATCTAAAATATTTAAAATACTTTTCTTCTTTTTGATAGGCTCAAGTGACCATTGCTCAAAATAGGCCTCCCCAAAAAAATTCCGCACAGTACGGTTGTCAGTCACTTGCATCTATCGACTTCCCGCAAAATTTTGCAAGTCTTCACTCCACTCCAGAAGTCCAAAACCATTTTCCGCATCAGTTATGAATTTGTCGGGCTATGTGGACGACCTTCTTCTCTACTTTAAATCTCCCTTTCACCGAAGACATTTTTTTAAACAACGAGATAGGTGGTGAGCCTGACGCCGCCTGTATGTCCAAGTCAACGATCGTTATCGTCATAAGATTTAAAAAAAACTCATTGGTAAGAGCTTGCCACTTGGGGATCGAACGCGGGTCTTTTGACCCGAGTTTCGATAACCCAACTTCTCGGCTATCGTGACAAAAATAAGGTAAAAGGAATAATAAATTCAAATGCGAAACTGGCTGTGAACGGATTCATTAAAAATCTAGATCGGTTCAAATCTTCGCAATAATCCGTCCCGACTTTTAAGTCGCTGTTTATTTAAAATTTTATTCCAGTAACTTATTCAAATTTACTGTTCCGTTTTCATGGTGATTACAAAGTATTAACGCATTATGTTGCAATAACCTGTAACATATTGATGGCTTCCGTGTAGGAGAGACCTACACACAGGTTTTCATGGTGCTCGCTCAGCTTTATGTAGAAAACACTTTTTCTGCATTTATCGGATCTGAGTGTTTTCGTACCTTCGGTCTGATTGACATAATACAAGTGCGTAAGTGTTTAATTTGGGACCATAGCAATATATATGACGTTCTCCCTATCTATTTATGTAATTAATGAGGTAATTTTACTTCGTATGTTCTAATGTAAAAGTTTTAATTTTATTGAGTGGAATATAAATTTGTTATTCTTGTCTGCAGTTGTTCTTTACAAACAGCAACTTAGTTTCCTTTGTCTGGTGAAAAGTGATTATTTATTGTGTTTAGAATCAATTGAATCTTTGTCCTAAAAATGTCTTTGGAGAAAGGTGGGTCGAAAGGACTTAATTGTCTAGACCTCAGTCTACACCAATATTGGGAATGGCTTAGAGAATATATTTTCTTTTTAAATATTGTCCATCCATTATGACCCACAAGACGACGCTTCTCTATGCTGGACTCTTCTCTTCAGGAAGGTTAGGAGTACACCTCGCTTTAGAACGGAGCGTGCGGTAAGTTTTAGCTGGATATTTAACGAGATGGTTATCCCTCGATCTTTTGGTATTAAATTGAATATTCAAAGCTTTTTCGTAGTCACCTCTGTCACGTAGACCCGAAAATATCTTAGGTGGAAGGAGGGTCAAGAGATTTAATTATCTAGACCATACCTCTGTCTACCCCTGTATTGGGAATTGCTTTGGAATTCTGGATAAATCCGTCGGAAATCCTTTATCTGGTAAGCCTTGTGCTCTTTTGCTAACTTCAAATACTAAATGCATTTGCTTATTACTGCTTAGAAAGTCACAGGAAAAAAGTGATTGACATGCTGATTTTTGAGTAAACTAGACACACTACATGGAATTCTTATACCGCAAAACATTTGGTGGAAAAACATATCAGCATGCTGGGCCATGAAGACTCTATAGTATCTCATAACAGGTTGGTCTTTAGATGAACATAGATAAGATTAAGATTATGTTTAATGTTGGAAATACTACTCTCGGGAGTGTCGATGAATATATACCTGGAAAAAATTGTCGGAGTAGGTAAAGTCAACTCAAGATATCAGATGCCATAGCGAGTTTCATGGCTTTTGACTTTAGTTTTTACCACGTCCACGGGAAGCGATGGACTCTAAATTCTTACGTTGACACTTCAAGCCATTTACATTTTATTTATTGCTATAAATATGTTTACTTATTAATAATCCAATAACAATTGAAGCGCCAAAAGGATCCGATTGAATAACAATAAAATGTACGTCGAAAGAAAAAGGGAAAATTGGATTTTATCAAAGTTGTGAACGGTAATGAGAGCACTTGTGTCCGCCATTGAATGAGTCGGTTCTGAACGTGACAACCCTGACGAGCTATCAAGCTTACTTTCACTCAAAACGCTGTGTGGTAATAATTATTGAACTTCATAACGTACTTTTTTCTGTATATTATTGTCAAGAGATAAAATTAGTTACTTTTTAAATAAATAGGTAATCTAATATACAAATTTAAATGAAATGTTCAAATTTTTTTTAGCTTTTTGTACAAGTAATAATAATAAGTCACGATAGCCTAGTGGTTGAGTGATCGGAATTCGAGTCAAGAAAACCGAGTTCGATCCCCAAAAACTTATGTACGATTTATACTGCTGGCTTGGACAAACAGACGACAACGGGCTCACCACCTGTAACGTTGTCCCAAAACGAGTCTTCGGTGGTAGGTGGGTCAAAAAGACCTAATTGTGTAGACCTCCGTCTACCCCTGTATTGAGAATGACGTAAGCCGAAAGGACGTAATTGTCTAGACTGATTATACTCCGGTATTGAGTAATGTAATGCATGAAGATGTTTATTTTTTATCAATTCGTTTACGACGTTTAGTCTTCCCGTCTGCACCAACAATATAAATCATATACAAGTGTTGATATAACTTTTAACGTTGATATAACGTTTTTCCCTTAGTCGCCTCTTACGTCACCCACGGGAAGATATTACGATCTATTTTAAAATACAAAACACAAATTTTAACAGTGGTAGAGCCACGCATCGGCTTTTGTTGTTGCATGAATGGGCCGCCTCGACCGGGGAAGTACCACGACCTCACAGAATACCGGCGTGAAGTAGAAGTCTAACAAACTTCTGCGTTTCGTCTGGCGAGTGCAGGTAACCGGAGGCCCACACCCTCCCACCCCCAATCTTCGGGGGGGGGGGGGGTACTCTAAGGCCAGCAACGCATCTGCTATGCCTGTGGTATTGCGGGTGTTCATGACCGGCGGCAATCACTTACCATCACGTGAGCCGCCTGCTCGTTTGCCGGCCTTTTCTATAAAAAAACTTGAAAATTTGCCTGAGCTCTTTAGTTTCCACTACATTTCATTTTCCTTCATTTAACTACATCAATTTAAGATAACATTATTTTCATAAGAAAACGTTGCACACTAGCCGAGAGGTTGAAGTGACAAAATATCGAATCAGGAGACCCGTGTTCGTTTCGGATCGAAAAAATTATCTCTAAGATTTGCAGACACAAATTACCTCAAACGAGCTCTGGTGAAATGTGAGTATATAGATATAAATTTTCTATGCCTGTATTGGAAAAAAATTATTATTAAACTTCGAACTGGGCTAACTATATGAAATAGCTATCCAATTGGTGTTTTTCTGAAGATAATAAACGATACGCGGTCTCGATATCGTAAAAAATAACCGCGAAGTCCATTTTCTTTTTCAGCCATTTTTGTAGATAAATAAAACTCGTTAACACGAAATAAGACATATATTATTTTAAATCTTTTCTTGAAGGATATATTACCGTTTAAATGGAAATTAGTTGTGATATAGACAGTTTTAGGAAAACCACGCAAAAACCGCGGAATATGGTATGCAGAAATTGACTACATACAAACATAGATATAAACAACATTGTTCTGTTCCCAAAGTAAGTGGCTTAAGCACTCTTGTCATGGAATCAGAAACAACGAAGGTACGTCAGACACCTCCAGACGTGAGAAAATGTAGAAAAATGTTTTTTTGCATCGAGACGGCCGGGAATCTCAAAGCAGGCGATGCTAAAACCGGTGAGTACGACTCGCCCGCGAAGGTCACCAACATTGAAATCAATAGTACATAAAATTCTTTAGGCATTCGAAAGTGCATAAAATCCCAAAAATCTGAAAATCATATAAATATATTTTTTTTTCAAAACATTATTACAAATAATATTTAAAATTCATTCATTCCCCATCATTCCCGTGCATGGAAAAAATTTTATTTAAGGTCAAAGGTCAAAAAATTAGTGTTTCACGATTTTCAGTGAAACGGTAAGTTTTATAATAAAGGTATTTGAGACAAAATTGTAGGTCATATAATTATCCATAAAAATATATCAATACTTTTTTTCTTACGAGCCACTGTTTCTGAGATATAACGATTCAAAAAGTTACAAAAGTTGTTATCGTCATACAATCGTCGTAAAATGAACCCAGTCCCTTAATTTTTTTTTAAATTTACATCGCTGTTATTTTTTCCCTTTGTTATATTTATACATTTTTGACCTTTAACCTTGAACCAAATTTTTTCCATACACGTGAATTATGAAATAAAAAATAAATATAAATATCTTCACGCAATTCTCAATACAGGGGTAGACAGAGATCTAGTCTAGACAATTAAGTCCCTTTGACCCACCTTCCACCGAAGATATTTTCGGGAAAACGTGACAGGTGGTGTGCCCGTCGCCGCCTTTTATATCCAAGCCAACGATATTAATTCGTACATAAGTTTTTAGAAAAACCCATTGGTACGGCCACTTGAGGATCGAACTCGGGTCTCTTGACTCGAAATTCCAACCACCCAACCACTCGGCTATCGTGACTTATTTTGGTCTTGATTGACCGGACTATTAAATATTTTACAAAAGGAACCGACTTAGGTCACATACATACATCTCATAAAAGCACTGTTATGCAGCCTATACTACGTAAAATTTTCTTCTCGCTCTGCACGAGTTGTTTCAACGAGGTAATGCAATAATACTTTGCTGAAAATATTACGAGGAAACATAAATTTACTTCATAACATTTAAACGACATATGATTACTGTTCGTTTTTACTGTTTCAGACCTTATTATGAACTATCACGATGATATGAAGTCACAGTAGTCGAGTGGGTAATCGGATTTTTTTTTCTAAACTTATGTACGATTTATATCGTTGGCTGGGACATAAAGACGGTTAAATCTCACTCTCTCGCTTCACTGGCACGTTGTCTCAAAAATTTCATCGTTGAAAGGCGGGTCGAAAGGACTTAATTGTCTAGACCTCTGTCTGTCTTACATGGAACATATAAGGAATGACGTTAAAATATTTTTTAATGTGAATTGTAAAAAAATATATAATAGTCGCACTATCTTCGGTCTTTTTTAGTCCAAAGTCCTACGTGAAAAAAAGCGAGAAATATGAAATATAACTGCAAATCTCTGCATACAATGGTGTAAAAACATACGAAAAACGTAAAGAAGGATGCTTTGTATTCTTTCAAAAACATAGTAATCACTTTTTGTTAGCCCATTTATTGATACTCGGTCCGATTCCCGGCCGGGTCAATGTAGAAAATCGGGTCTGGATGTTTGTGGTACCTTTGTCGTTTCCGATTTCAAAACACAAGTGCTTTAGCTACTTTGGGATCCGAGCAAGGTATGTGATGTTGTCTCTCTTTGTGTATTTTTTATAAAGTATATAAGGCTCTTAGTTAATATATTGTGCTATTATACTAATATGAATGAAAATTTGAATATACTAGATATATATAATATAATAGATATTCTGAGGCGTGAAATTCTGAGGATTTGAATGCGATATGCAAATGTCACTTTACTTGTAGGTTTCTTTTCCTTTCTGACCGAAAAATAATATTGAAAAAGAGTTTTTTTTGTTTATTACGCTTTCACAACCAGATGACTGACCAATCTTAAAAATTATTTCACCAATAGAAAGCTACATTATCAGCGAGCAACATAGGCTGCATTTTTTTAAATTAGAGATATTTTCGAAAATTGCATTAATATAACCCAAGGTGTCAAAACTTTGAACAGCCATTTTATTATTTGTTAGAAAATATAGGTTACTATGGATATCTCTGAAATTGAACATTAAACTATTTGTAAGTGTACAAAAATTTATGCGAAACGAAATTTCGATAAATAAGTATTAAGCACCAGCTGATTCTTTTTTTTAATACTAAATATCTTTCCGCCATTCCCAATGTAGGAGTAGATAGAGATCTAGTCTAAATAATTAATTTTTTGATCTAGAGAAACATTGAAATTAATAAAGCTCTTTCTTATAAGTTATACATTACTTGTAAACTTGGATAGATTTATTAGAGTGTTCAATGAAATTTTATGGTTATATTTAATTTAATTAGCTTTATATAATTCATAATTTATATAATTTACATAGCTTGTATAACTGAAAACCGTAAGCGATGAGAACCGTATGGGTTTATGCCTTGAGCGGTTGTGTTTGCAGTACCTTCGTTTTGTCACTTCCATGCTCACAAGGTCTTCGAAGGTTAGTCTCGGCCTACCGCGACACCTTTTAATAGCAACTTTCGCGCTATATATTTTCTTCACCATTCGGTCTTCACTCATTCGCTCAACGTGCCCACACCATCGGAGCACGCCTTTATCAATTTTAGTGATAAGGTCATCTTTCAAACCTGCCGTATTGCGAATCTCATCGTTACGTTTTCGTAACGAAGAGAAAAATTTAAAGAAAATAATTCAAAGAAAATAATTCAAAGAAAATAATTCAAAGAAAATAATTCAAAGAAAATAATTCAAAGAAAATAATTCAAAGAAAATAATTCAAAGAAAATAATTCAAAGAAAATAATTCAAAGAAAATAATTCAAAGAAAATAATTCAAAGAAAATAATTCAAAGAAAATAATTCAAAGAAAATAATTCAAAGAAAATAATTCAAAGAAAATAATTCAAAGAAAATAATTCAAAGAAAATAATTCAAAGAAAATAATTCAAAGAAAATAATTCAAAGAAAATAATTCAAAGAAAATAATTCAAAGAAAATAATTCAAAGAAAATAATTCAAAGAAAATAATTCAAAGAAAATAATTCAAAGAAAATAATTCAAAGAAAATAATTCAAAGAAAATAATTCAAAGAAAATAATTCAAAGAAAATAATTCAAAGAAAATAATTCAAAGAAAATAATTCAAAGAAAATAATTCAAAGAAAATAATTCAAAGAAAATAATTCAAAGAAAATAATTCAAAGAAAATAATTCAAAGAAAATAATTCAAAGAAAATAATTCAAAGAAAATAATTCAAAGAAAATAATTCAAAGAAAATAATTCAAAGAAAATAATTCAAAGAAAATAATTCAAAGAAAATAATTCAAAGAAAATAATTCAAAGAAAATAATTCAAAGAAAATAATTCAAAGAAAATAATTCAAAGAAAATAATTCAAAGAAAATAATTCAAAGAAAATAATTCAAAGAAAATAATTCAAAGAAAATAATTCAAAGAAAATAATTCAAAGAAAATAATTCAAAGAAAATAATTCAAAGAAAATAATTCAAAGAAAATAATTCAAAGAAAATAATTCAAAGAAAATAATTCAAAGAAAATAATTCAAAGAAAATAATTCAAAGAAAATAATTCAAAGAAAATAATTCAAAGAAAATAATTCAAAGAAAATAATTCAAAGAAAATAATTCAAAGAAAATAATTCAAAGAAAATAATTCAAAGAAAATAATTCAAAGAAAATAATTCAAAGAAAATAATTCAAAGAAAATAATTCAAAGAAAATAATTCAAAGAAAATAATTCAAAGAAAATAATTCAAAGAAAATAATTCAAAGAAAATAATTCAAAGAAAATAATTCAAAGAAAATAATTCAAAGAAAATAATTCAAAGAAAATAATTCAAAGAAAATAATTCAAAGAAAATAATTCAAAGAAAATAATTCAAAGAAAATAATTCAAAGAAAATAATTCAAAGAAAATAATTCAAAGAAAATAATTCAAAGAAAATAATTCAAAGAAAATAATTCAAAGAAAATAATTCAAAGAAAATAATTCAAAGAAAATAATTCAAAGAAAATAATTCAAAGAAAATAATTCAAAGAAAATAATTCAAAGAAAATAATTCAAAGAAAATAATTCAAAGAAAATAATTCAAAGAAAATAATTCAAAGAAAATAATTCAAAGAAAATAATTCAAAGAAAATAATTCAAAGAAAATAATTCAAAGAAAATAATTCAAAGAAAATAATTCAAAGAAAATAATTCAAAGAAAATAATTCAAAGAAAATAATTCAAAGAAAATAATTCAAAGAAAATAATTCAAAGAAAATAATTCAAAGAAAATAATTCAAAGAAAATAATTCAAAGAAAATAATTCAAAGAAAATAATTCAAAGAAAATAATTCAAAGAAAATAATTCAAAGAAAATAATTCAAAGAAAATAATTCAAAGAAAATAATTCAAAGAAAATAATTCAAAGAAAATAATTCAAAGAAAATAATTCAAAGAAAATAATTCAAAGAAAATAATTCAAAGAAAATAATTCAAAGAAAATAATTCAAAGAAAATAATTCAAAGAAAATAATTCAAAGAAAATAATTCAAAGAAAATAATTCAAAGAAAATAATTCAAAGAAAATAATTCAAAGAAAATAATTCAAAGAAAATAATTCAAAGAAAATAATTCAAAGAAAATAATTCAAAGAAAATAATTCAAAGAAAATAATTCAAAGAAAATAATTCAAAGAAAATAATTCAAAGAAAATAATTCAAAGAAAATAATTCAAAGAAAATAATTCAAAGAAAATAATTCAAAGAAAATAATTCAAAGAAAATAATTCAAAGAAAATAATTCAAAGAAAATAATTCAAAGAAAATAATTCAAAGAAAATAATTCAAAGAAAATAATTCAAAGAAAATAATTCAAAGAAAATAATTCAAAGAAAATAATTCAAAGAAAATAATTCAAAGAAAATAATTCAAAGAAAATAATTCAAAGAAAATAATTCAAAGAAAATAATTCAAAGAAAATAATTCAAAGAAAATAATTCAAAGAAAATAATTCAAAGAAAATAATTCAAAGAAAATAATTCAAAGAAAATAATTCAAAGAAAATAATTCAAAGAAAATAATTCAAAGAAAATAATTCAAAGAAAATAATTCAAAGAAAATAATTCAAAGAAAATAATTCAAAGAAAATAATTCAAAGAAAATAATTCAAAGAAAATAATTCAAAGAAAATAATTCAAAGAAAATAATTCAAAGAAAATAATTCAAAGAAAATAATTCAAAGAAAATAATTCAAAGAAAATAATTCAAAGAAAATAATTCAAAGAAAATAATTCAAAGAAAATAATTCAAAGAAAATAATTCAAAGAAAATAATTCAAAGAAAATAATTCAAAGAAAATAATTCAAAGAAAATAATTCAAAGAAAATAATTCAAAGAAAATAATTCAAAGAAAATAATTCAAAGAAAATAATTCAAAGAAAATAATTCAAAGAAAATAATTCAAAGAAAATAATTCAAAGAAAATAATTCAAAGAAAATAATTTAAAGAAAATAATTCAAAGAAAATAATTTAGTAAATTAACAAAACAAAAAATGGATATTTTAATTGTATAATTGATTGTACTATCGACTGTATCACAACTTAATGATAATAGTTAGAATCTAAAATGGTTATAAATGATTTAAAGTGTCATCAGTTTATAAAATGTGTTTTTAAGTGGCATTTACGTAACGAAATAGAAATTTCACCAGTCGTATCAATTATTTAATAATTCTGTAATGTAAAGCGAAAGCGAATTCAAAAGAAGCTGTACATCTTCACGCCATTCCCAATACAGGGGGAGATCGAGGCCTGGACCTACTTTCCACCGAAGATATTTTTGGGACAATATTACATGTGGTGAGCATATCGTCGTCTTAATGCCCAAGCAAACGATGTAATTCGTACATAAGTTTTTGAAAATCCCATTAGTACGAGCCTGCTATCTGGGGATCGAACTCTGGTCTCTTGACTCGAATAAGCTCTCATGACGTGACTCGGCTTCATGAGAAAAAAAAATTAAAAAAATGTACCGCTTCATAAAAAGCGGTTTTAATAAATAATTACCTAAATAATTTTTAAACTGCTATTTTTCTAATCGTGATACCTTAAGCCCGTGTATATAATTTCTTATTTCACATAAAAAATTCCGAGATCACTGTCCGTTGCCTCATCGTGCGATGCAGTTTCTATAAGAATTGCATCCGCCACTCGTCGCAGCCGCTGGTGACGGGAGGGCTAGGCTAGGCTAGACTAGGCTAGGCTAGGCTATAAGCTTTATAGGAAGGGTTTTTATAATATAAATGAATATATTAATGACAGTACAGACAGTACAGAAGGGAATGAGGTGATCGCTCCCAAGCTATTTCTAGAAAATATCACATTATATTTGTACAATGCATTATATTGTTAAAAATATTGACCAAAAATTTGGATACCTACGGAGTTTCGTTCGCCTGTTTTTTCTCCGTTAGAGGAACCTCATTACGAATCGGTGGTAGATTAAAAATGTTTATCGATAAACGAATGTATGTTCTTATATCGATGAATAAATGATTTGATTTGACTAGGGAGGAGGAGGCTATACCTATTTATGTATGTACTTATTATTATATATTTTATTAAATCTCCAATTTGAACTTTATGAACACGGGACCGTTTTAATGACAGACTTGTAGTAAATGCTCCCTAATGTATATTATACTCACATAAATTGTATAGAAATTGAATAGAACTCTAAGAATGCCTTTGACAAATTAGAGGAACTCTCAGCTATGGACGTAGAGAGCACTTGGCTAAATTACCTCCTATGAACTCAGTGTAAGTACGTTTTCGAGACGTTTGAAATCAAGGAATTGGTAAAATACTTTGCTTTGCTTTAGAGTTTTGTTTTGATTTATTTTTTACTAAAGAGTCGTTTGAAACGGCTGCTGAAAGCGATTCAATCTATTTCATAGACGTCTCAAGTTGCAGGAACTGAAATTCAGGAATATTGAACGACAGGACTTATTTAAGGTATTATTTTTAACCATCTTTATCTATAAAATCATGAATTTTAGTCAGCGAAATTCAATCAATATTAGATTTGTTTTAATTATTGTGGAAAAAATTAAGAAGTTACAAGTTGTGCTATATAATATAAAGATACTAATTGAACCTTTATGGATAAAGATTACAATATGTATTTATCGAATACTGTTATTTTTTTTTATTTACCTATTTAAATGGCGTGTGGTTAGGGCGTAAGAATATTCCATTCCCTCTCTTCCCGAGCATATAGCAAGAAGTAACTAAGGGAAAAGCCTCAAAAATGTCAATGACTAGCGACAGATCACGTGATAACCATCTAGAAAGACTACCAGACGAAAATAAGAACACCGGTGATAACGAAGAGAAAAAAATAAGCAGAACAGTCAGGTTTTTAAGTATAATATATTAAGTAGACTCGTACATATGTTTGTATGTCACCCAAATGGACCATGGACTTCCACATAGCAACTACAATAGCAAAAACATAAAAATATTAATAATAATCCATATAGCGACATACTCAGTTTAAGAATTTTTAATAACGTAACTGTGAAATAATTTTGAAAATTGTTCTTTTTATCTATTTATAATATAATTTGTTTTTTTTCTTACTTATTTTACATTGCTAAGTAATTTATTTTAAATTTCATGTTTTTCATGTTACATTGTTGCGATCTGAAGCAGTTGTGTTATGAAATCGGAAATAACGAAGCTTCTACAAATCTAGACCCTTGACAACGTAGAAAAACTGGTTTTCTATTTGACCGTTTGGATATCAAATCAAATAATTTATTAATCGGTATTTAACATAAATTACATCCATCAATCGTCATTTTTTAAACTACCGCCGTTTCGTAATGAGGTTCCTTTAACGGAATAGAAACATGAGAAAGAAACTGCGTAGGTGTCCTCTTTTATAGTTTTTGTTTATAAAGGAAATACAAAATTTAACATTTATTTAATTAGGAAAGGCAAGGGAGCGATGAACTCATTTCAAGGGTTACTATTATTAATATCTTCATTTATATTATACTTTTTGTACAGTTTTTCTTTGATAAATGCTTGAACCTGGTAATATGCAAACTTTGCAGTTTTACAGTATTATAGTTTTACAGTAATAAAGAGCTGAGCTGAGATCTCTTCGTAAAATGTTCGGTGTCACCTTGGCCGACCGAAAACGAAACGAAAAGATTCTCGATATGTCGTCAATATGGTTTAAAGACGATCATATCACTAAAATTGATAAGGACGTGCTCAATGGTTTGGGCACGTTGAGCGAATGAGTAAATACTGAATAGTGAAGAATGTGTGTGTAGCGCAAAAATTAACATTAAATGGTGTCGAGGTAGGCTGAGACTAACTTAAGAAGACCATATGAGCAAGCTGCTCGTAGAGGGGAGGGTCAAGACTACGAGTACTTGGCTACCTAGACGTATGTATGAAGAAAATAAAGAATCCGTAAGAAGCGAAAGAGTCATATAAGGATCGTTCTGAGATCGATCTGTGGTCTCTTGCTACCCCGTTAGGGATTGTGCGTCAAGATAAGTAAGTTGAATATAAGTAAGTTGAATACATAAGAGAAAGTAAAAGTTAATCCAATACAGTTAATTAACTATATTATATAATTAACGTATTAGGTCTCCTAGTCTCTGTCGATATTTAACTGTGCGTATTAAATACATTCAGTACACATTATAAAGAAAACAACAAACGTGGTAGGTACTTCAATAAAACCGCAATGATTTTAATCTGAACACACCGTCCACATTTTTATAACTACATTTAGATATAAATAGATCGGGTGGTCTGAATGTAGACTTAGTATTATTTTTCTAATACTGTATTTTTATCTACTTTAAAAAAAAGTAAAAAGTCCCTATCGCAAGAAAAAGTTTGCCATAATTGACTCGCTTATCGAGCGGATTGTTGATTACATTTTAGACGCTGTGCCCATTAACGGTCAGATATATGGTGGGTGAAATATTTCCACCATCTATCGATAAGAATCGATAGGGGTAAGATCGATAGTGTCTCCCATTAGTCACCTCTTACGACACCCACGGTAAAAAGAGGTTGGTATATTTTCACGACGTAACCACATACCAAATTTAAGAAATAGATAGCTAATGAAATATATAGAGACTACATCACATCACATGCTTAGATCGCAAAGCATGTAGTTAAAGCACTTGTGTCGTGAAATCAGAAACAATAAAGTTCTGTTCTGAAGTCAGGATCTGTGCGTGAAAATAAATAAATAATGTGGCGACATCTATGTCTCCACATTGGAAGCTCGCTAGTGGCGGATTCAGGAAACACAACGATGTTCTACATCGCGCTATCGAAGTTCGCACGGTTGCACGAATGTATACGATTACCGATAGCGCACACTTGTGGAGGAGACGTCCTCCCCAGGTCACAATAACCAGACCTGGCGGGTAGCTACCCTTGTCCTGCACCACATCATCCGCTGCAATAATACATAAACTCTCTAATTTAATACCAAATGTATTTAAATACATGTACACATTAATACCTACATAGGCAAATGTATTCGTATACTATAACTCGAGTACAAATCCTCATATTTACTCAAACAAATATGTTCAATTAGATCGAACTTGCGATCCCTAAGCTTCGAGAACAGGCTAATAAACCGCAGGGCACTCGACGCCGTTTGCGTCGGTAAATTCATGCGATACCCAATTGTCAGGCTTCTTTACCCTTGTTGATTTGTTTAAAGTGAATTAAAATCGCTTTATCAGTCCGATGGCCGTATTGGTATCGGTCTAAGAACATGCCATACCTTTCTTCAAGTGGGCATCGTGAGAAGCGACTAAGAGTAATCTCCTTTAAGAGTAAAATCCTTGAGATAACCAAATCTAAAACATACCAGAAAAAGCGGGCCGGACTTTAAGTAGTATGTCATTAATAACTAATTTATTCTCCGTTACAAATTCTCTATGACGAAAGACTGGTATCTCTGCGAATGCAGTCTCTTTACACAATTAACGTACTTGGTTATACAAACACGATGTCAAAGCCCGAGTGTTGTATGTTTTTTGCAATAAAGTACCGTCACTGAGAAAAGTGACAAAATATTGTTTTGATGTAAAGGAGATTAAGGTAATTCTCTTTGCGGCGAATCTTAAAGCGGCAATTGAGGTGGCTATATTTGTCTGGGAGTCTCGTCGTTACTCTCTTACATATCATACAATGACATTAAGAAAGAATAAAGAAAGAAGATCGTTTATTCATGGACCAAGTACAGTTCGGAGATAAATAAAAAAAAAAAATGAAATAAAAAACAACAGATCCGAAAAAATAAAGGAACAAATAAATACACACATAGGACATTGCTCTGATCCTAAAGTAAGCAGATTGAGCACTTGTATAATGGAGTCGGAAACAATGAATGTAACTCAAACACCCAGAGCCGTGAAAATGCAGAAAAAGTTCTTTCTACAATGACCCTACCGGGAATCGAACTCGGGACCTCGGAACTGGCGACACCATGAAAACCGGTGTGTATTCCACTCGTCCACGGAGGACGTCAAAATAAAATAAAAAATCGGAATAATATAGTATACTCTTATCTATATCTACTTTTTCATTCTACCTATCATCACTGTAATTAAATAATAAATAAATATCTTCACGCAATTCCCAATACAGGGGTAGACAGAGATCTAGTCTAGACAATTAAGTCCTTTTGACCCAACTTCCACCAAAGATATTTTCGGGACAACCTGACAGGTGGTGAGCCCGTCGCCGTCTTTATGTCCAAGCTAACGATGTAATTCGTACATAAGTTTTTAAAAACTCATTGGTACTGCCACCTGGGGATCGAACTCGGGTCTCTCGACTCGAAATTCCGACCACCCAACAACTCGGCTATCTTGTCTTTTTCGCTATAATGGGGAATCAAATTCTGAAGGTGCTGCTCTTCTTCTCATCGGACTAGAAACATACGCCATTGTTTTCTGTAAGGAATTATGCAATATAATATTGTAATAAATCTCCATAATAATTTATTTCTGCAAATTAAAGCTAAAGTCCTATTATTATAGTGCGTGTGATATATTTTAAAGTGTATTTTAGTGTTATATATTTGTATTGACCTATTTTATGATGGCTTGTAGGAATATTGTTATGGATATATTTTGAATGCGAATGATGTAAATAGTACAACTTATTCCACTTCGATCTATCTCAGGATCTTTTGATTAAGAGTCAGAGTTACGAACTTCTAGCTTTCCGTTAGTTAATGAATCTATCTTTGAATTACGGATCTCCATCTAATAAAATCATTGTGAATATTGAACTGTACTCTTCTGTTTTCATTAAATGTTATTTATATATTTATTTATTCAATGGTTTATGTACACACAAAGTTAATATAATATTAAGAAATAATAAGTCAAAATCACTGCTTATTTCTTTTGAAATCTCTTCCAACAGACCTGTGACTGGAAATAGATAAAAAACGTACGTAAACGTAGATAAAGCGTGTAGAAGAAAAGAAGAAGAATATTTACATAAATATAACAAATAATAATAATATAAATGTATACATATGAATATAAAATACAAACTCAATAGTACATGCAATACAATAGCCGAGTGGTTGGGAGGTCGGAATTTCGAGCCAAGTGACCCGAGTTCGATCCCCAGGTAGCGGGCTCGTACCAATGGGTTTTTCAAAAACTTATGTACGAATTATATCGGTGGCTTGGACATAAAGACGGCGACGGGCTCACTACCTGTCACGTTGTCCCGAAAATATCTTCGGTGAAAGGTGGGTCGAAGGGACTTAATTCTCAAGACTAGACCTCTGTCTACCCCTGTATTGGGAATTGCGTGAAGATATTTATTTATTTATTTTATTTAGTTAATAGTGTATGCATACATAATACAATACTCATACTACAGGATATTTGACTGCCTCTTTATGAAAATTTGCCAAATTTTATAACGGAAGAGAAATAACTGAAAGAAACTCCGCAGGTATCCTCCTATTTTATCATTTATTTTTTTTAACAATAGAAAAATAACATTGAACAAAGGATTATTCGAAACAACAAAGAAGCGATCAACTTATTCTCAATAATTAATATAGTAATTACCAGTTATGTACTCATTTACGGTAGCCTGTTAATAAGCTGGCTTTGCACATTTATTGGAATTTTATTGTATAAACGTACATACCACACCATGAACGAGTTAGTCTCGTCATCGGTCTATAAAATTGTGAACAAATAATTTTCTCGGTTGTTACGTAACTGATATTTCTAAGGCTCTTCACTTAGTCCCCTCTTACGACATCCACGGGAAGAAATTGGTTTTTATGAATCCGAATACGCACGTCTGAATTATGATCCAAACAGTTCATAAAACCGCATTGGAAATCAGGAAGTGACGAAATGAGCAACAGAAAGCGGATATATTTCTGGGTTTTTCCCCATGTTCCTAATCCTATAAAGCATATTCAAATATTCTCAAGTGAAATGAACTAATGAACATAAATGTGTGGAGCCCGGAGTAAATCTTCTTATGCGGAATATATATTTTCCTTTACCGAAAATTCCTTTTTATTATCATTCGCACCTTGAGCGAATTTCTTAAAAAAATACTAACATATTGTTGCTCATATTTTCATGGATTACGCTTTCTCAGATAATAAATACGTTATTTTCTTACTTTAACTAAACAATGTACATTTTAGCGACTAGGACTTAAGTATAAGTATTTTCCATATCATATATTTCAGATATATATTTTAGTAAGAGAGAAAGAAATGTTTATTTGTAACAGGAAATTTCAAATTTCAAACCCCTGACACATGCCACGATACGACTAAGGTCTAGGGCTTTCGGAACGACTTGAATTGCGGTTTTAATCCCGCCTTAGTTAAAATTTTAAACTTTTTTTATCTTTATTACATAATAAAACAGTTCAACATAGCTTATTTTTTTCAATAAAAATTGCAAAATAATTTTACTAAAAAGGAATGCTTTCAAGGATACAACAAATGGATAAGTGCCCAGTATAGTTTGTGGGTTTACCTCAAAACTGATTCTCAGCGCATTCCTTTATCTTGGGCATATAATGATAGATAAGTTATTAATAATTAATCCTAGATCTATATAAATCGGCCTGTAAAATTCAATGCAGGAGATAGTCTTTCTCCTAGGAGAGAGGGTTTGCATTGATTGCAACGCTTGATCAGCATATAAGCGATGGTTGTACTATAGACATGACTATATACACGCTGGTTCCCGTTACAAGTCTTCTGAAGTTGAGTCTGGTATTATTTGAGATGTTTATCCGCCATCTGTCGATAGGTGACAGGTATTTACGTAGAGGAAAATGTATTATATTCTTACGCTTTAATAACTTATTTAAGGTTTGCTTAATAACATCAATACATTATTCTTCTTGGTCATTAAGCTCTAAGTGAAGGTTACTAAACCATTACCACCTTAAGAGTATCGTATCTTCTCGTGTCTTACTAAACCATACGCCGATGTGCATTATTGGGTAACCCGCGGATAAGTTGTAAATTTTAAATAAAAAACGGAACAAGACATCGCGTGAATAGCGTTCCGTACAATGTTGTCACAATATTGAGCGATTTTCTATGTATTCTGCAATCATGACTTGTTATCGATTTTCCTGTAATCTATAAGTGGACAAGTAATTTATGTTTTAGATTAAGCAGATTCGTAGAAGAATAGGGAAGGGGGTCATTTCCGTTTTTTTAATAACTGGGAAGTGATTTATTTCAAATTAAAAAAATGTGATTGAGATCCTCGCAACAAGCACTTTAATTTGATATATCACACGATGCCATAAGTGACCCCTATACATTCATATTTCGCCTATCGACGTGACGCCTCTGCGTTTGGGTCACAAAAATTGATATGTGTACCAGATTTCAACTAAATCAGTCAAGCACATTCTGTGGAAATTGAATGAAAGTAGTTACAATAGACAGAGGTACAATAAAGTCCTTTTGGCCCACTTTTCTCCGAAGTTTATTTGAGAAGACGTGACAGGACTATCGCCGTCCTAGCTTCCAACCTATCGATACAATGAACTTACATACATATTTTGATATATTTTAAAATACTCAAATACACAACCATAACTCGTGTACAAAGATTCATACTCAGGTTTGAATCCGCAAGCCTTAGTTTTTAAAGTATGTTCAAAACCAAACCGGCTATTGGGTAGTACATTTATACATATCTTTATCTTCACACAAATTCCTATAGTTTAGTAGACAGGAGTCTAGACAATGAAGTCTATTCGATCCATATTTCATCGTAGCTTATTTGGAACAATCTATAAAGTCACACACAAGTACATCGTATATTTTATTTTATTCAATGTATTAAGTATACATTGAAATAAAATAAAATATACTATGAGTATTTCATATGTTATTACATTATTGGTAACCCAAGAAAAATAAATAAATACACTTCACAAGACAAAATTTAAATAAAGTTTTATAATAAAAGCAATAAAATCTCTTTAGCTGCGCTTCCACGTATTTCGCTTTGGCGAAGTTCGCTGCAAGTAGAAATCGTTCAAAATTTGGGTAATTTAATTGTTCAAGATATTACTCCAGGATTATAAGTTTCAGTTTCTCGTTATTTATGATCAAAACCAAGTCCCAGTGTAGTTCCTATTAGGTTCTCGCATGATTTAATACATTCCCAGAGTTGAAAATCTTCAAATGACAGCGCTCAGCGGTTTTTAATATTTTTGTAGCCGTGGTAGCATATTGGACGCTTGCTTTAGATAGATAAGGTTCGATACACATACCAGCACAACTCAAATCTACGTTAAAATACATTGCTCCGATCCTAAAATAAATTGCTAAGGCACTTTTGTTATGTTAACTGAAACAACTAAGGCAACAAAAATCCTTAGACATTTAAATTATTACTTTTAACTTAAATTATTTTTCTTTTCCGGCAACGCATCTGCTATTCCTCCGGATTTTCATGGGCATGGTATCATCATTGATACCATGCCCATGATACCATGCCCATGAAGTTCATGGGCGGCGGTAATCATTTGCCATCACGTGTGCCACTTGCTCGTTTGCATCCCTTTTCTTTAAAAAAAAATTGTTCCATGCGAGCTGGTGACACCATGAGAAGTGGTGTGTACGCCACTCGTACACGGCCGTCGAACGACGGTGGAGTTAAAAAAAATAAGAAAACCTGACTTTAGCGATAACTTTTTAGCACTCGTTGACTCGGTAATTGTGACTTTATTATATTAAGCAAATATATTACAATCAAATGTCATTAAATTATATATACATAAAAGAATATCCTGAAATGAGTACTTGAGAATAGCTTACTCAAGAATATTGGCGAATACGCTTTATTTCCTTATCCTCGTTCCACGACATTGACTTACCCAAGAAAAGATGGCGTCAGCTACAACTCCGGAAATTAAGTCAATGTCTACAGTTCGTACTATATTATCCATATCAAGGATAGATACAGGTCAATAAAATACTTAAAAATATTTTTAAATCCTTATCTTCTGGTTCCACTTCTATTGGGTCGAGCAGCAACGATAGTTTCGAAAGCATTCCTCCTTTAAATATTACTTTGGACACTTGTTTTGCAGATGTCGATAAAAACTTTAACATTGTTCACATAAACGCTCAAAGTATTCCTGCACATTACCCCGATTTGTTGTCGAGTTTTAATAGTAAAAATTTACACGCTGTACTTGTTTCGGAATCATGGTTAAAACCTTGTATTCCTTCAACTTCCTACTCGCTTCCAGACTTTCACCTTATTCGTAACGACCGTACTGATCGGAGCGGTGGTGGTGTAGCTATTTATCTTCGATCCCATATACCTTACTCAATCATTCGCTTACCAAATTCGCCGCAGTCTGGATGCAATGCAGAATTCCTCTTCATTGAAGTTCTTCTCTCACATACTAAAATGCCTATTGGTGTTTTTTACAGCCCTTCTCCTACAGTTGACTATTTTCCTATTTTAGAAAAACTCCTTGAAGATCTAGGGCCATCTTACGATCATTCCATAATTATGGGAGATTTTAACATATGTCTCTTAAAAAATAATTTAAGATCAACCCGGCTAAAATCCATTATTGAGGCGGCAAATTTGAAACTTCTTCCCTCTTCTGCTACGCATTTTTTTCCAAACTGTTCTCCTTCTCTTCTTGACTTAATGTTTGTGTCCTCACTGGGCCATGTTGAAAAACATGGTCAGTGTGCTGCAGATGCTTTTTTCTTATCACGATGCTATATACTTATCCTATAAAATTAGACCCCCGAAAGCTAAGTCAAGGATTTTATTTCAGCGCAATTTTAGTAGTATAAACTTAGATCAGCTTATGCAGGACGCCGAGGAATTAAATTGGAGTTTAGTTGTTAATGCGGCCACAGTTGACGAACAAGTTGCTTTATTTAACTCTTTCTTAATTCAATTATACGATAAACATGCACCTGTTCGTCCTGTACGCGTCAAGCATCCTCCCTCTCCTTGGTTAAATGATGATATAAAGAAACTCATTGAGAAGAAAAATAGTTTAAAATCAAGATACAAGTCAGACCCTAGTTACTCTAATAAAGAGAAATACAGGTCAATACGGAATCGCTGCAACAATGTGTGTAGGAAAGCACAACGACGCCATATTCACGAATCAGTTCAAGATCCTGACTCAGCCAGAGTCTGGAAATTTCTTAAATCTTTAGGAGTTGGGAACTCAAATAATAACTTAAATTATCACGGTATAGATATTAACCAGCTTAACCAGCATTTCTCTTCTTCTTCTTTTGTTGATAATCAAGCAAAGATGATACGTTAATTTCCTTTCAAGTATTCCCGCTCCAGATTCTCCTGCTTTTAATCTTAATCAATTTGACAGCTGTGGTGTAAAGAGAGCTATCTTATCCATCCATTCGAATTCAGTCGGTACTGATAGTATCAGCCGTAAAATGATAATCCCCCTCGTTGACTTCCTTAGCCCTGTAATTACTGCCATCCTTAATAAATCCTTGAACACTGCTTCTTTTCCTACTGTTTGGAAAGATGCTTATGTAATTCCTATCCCGAAAAGACGAATCCTGTGATCTTCTCCGATTATCGGCCAATTTCTTTACTTCCCTTTCTATCCAAAGTTCTTGAACGTCTTGTTTATAACCAACTTAATTCCTACCTATCTGATCAAAACCTTTTCAATCCTCTGCAATCCGGTTTCCGACCCGGACACAGTACAACCACAGCACTTTTGCAAATTACTGACGATATTCGTTATGGAATGGAAAATCAAAAGTTAACAGTACTTACTCTGCTGGATTTCAGTAATGCGTTTAATACTGTTGATTTTGAAATCCTGTTAGGTATTTTGCGCTCTCTTAACATATCTCCGGCTGCAATTGATTGGTTTCGTAGTTACCTAGTAGGACGCCGGCAACGTATCCAGGTTCAGGATATTTTTTCCACCTGGACTAGTATTGGCGCTGGCGTCCCTCAAGGTGGCGTGTTGTCTCCGCTCCTTTTTGCTATTTTCATTAATTCAGTAAGCAATCACATATCTTCTTCTTACCACTTGTATGCAGACGATCTCCAAATTTATAAACAATCTTTATTGGAAGCCCTGCCAACAGCAATTGAGTCGATAAATGCTGACTTGACTTGTATCTTGAAGTGGAGCAAATCTTATGGTTTATGTATCAATCCCAAGAAAAGTCAGTCAATAATTGTTGGAAGTCCAAGAATTATTTCTAAAATTGATTGGTCTAATATACCGCAAATTTATCTCAATGGTACTCATATCCCTTATAGCAAAAAACTTAAGAATCTGGGTGTTATATTTGACTCCTGTTTGACATGGACTCCACAAATTAACGAAGTTAGTCGTAAAATGTTTGCAACACTGGGTTCTTTACGCAGACTACGTAACTTCCTACCGTTGACTACTAAAGTTGTGCTTGCTCAGTCCTTACTTTTGCCCATCCTTGACTATGCTGATATTTGCTATCTCGACATAACTGAAGAGCAGCTTAACAAACTTGAGCGAATTCAAAACCTTAGTATTCGTTACATATTTGGGCTTCGCAAATATGACCACATTTCTGAATTTCGCAAGAAGCTCAAGTGGCTGCCAATCCGCCTTCGCAGGAATACGCACATCCTTTCTGCTTTGTACTCCGTGCTGTTTAATCCATACTCTCCCCAATACCTAAAGATCGGTTTGAGTATATGTCCCTTTCCTATGATCGGTTTCTTCGCTCCGCTGTCAATCTTTCCTCGAACTCCTCTACACTCCTCTTCCTTTTATAATAAATCTTTTACTGTTACCGCTGTCCGCCTGTGGAACACTTTGCCCTTACATATTCGACGTGCTCCATCTCTTCCTTCATTCAAAAAACTTCTTAATTCCTATTATCTAGAAACCTAACGCTATTTCCCACGTTTTTAGTCTTATTCCCTTTTTTTTTCCCCCATCTCCTTATTTCTTTATTCATAAAAAAATCCTTTATATTACGGCTGCCATCATTTAGTAATCTATTTTGAATAATAGCGGTACACCACCCTCCTTTTCTTCGTTATTTCTTCATACGCTTCTATATCAAGGTTGTCTGGAAGAAATTGCTTTTTAGTAATAAGACCGCCTCTTGTACTACCTATATGTTACTTGTACTTATTTTCATCTTCCTTTGTGGTGTACAATAAAGAATATAAATAAATAAATAATAAAATAAATAAGTGCACACAACATGAGGGTAATTTATTTATTAATGAAATATTAACATATATTAATTAAAAATAAATATCATCACGCCATTCCCAATACAGGGGTAGACTGAGGTCTAATCTAGAAAATTAAGTCCCTTCGACCCACCTTCCACCGAAGATATTTTCGGGACAACGTGACAGGTGGTGTGCCTGTCGCCGTCTTTATGGCCAAGCCTACAATATAATCCCTACATAAGTGTTTGAAAAACTCTCTCTGACTTTGAGATCTCTTCTCTCGAAATTCCGACCATCCAACCACTCGGCTATAGTGACTCTTTTATAAATATCATTTAACTTTGACTCTTTTATATATTAATTTTAATAATATTATTCTTATTTTTAAATAATAATATTTTAAATGTATTAAGCTATTGAGGACCTGGAACAACTTAAAGAAAGCTAAAGAAAACATGAGTGAAAAACTCGTACTATAATTTAAATGAATTTCGAAGTGCCTAGTTTTAAGATATTAGAGAATACAGTTTAAAATTTCACGTGTAAGACACGGTGGCTCGGAGGAAAGAGCGTCGCCACGGAATGCCGAAGGATGTGGGTTCGAATCCCGCCCGTGTTAGTTGAAATTTTAACTTTTTTCTCTTTAATTTAATCACATAATAGTTTTAAGATATTTTTCCCTCTTTTTCATTAGAAAAATGTTTTCCCCTAGTGGAATTCGAACCCGCAACCAACTAGCTATCGAGTAGTTAAACGAACTGGATCAAGGAGGATGGGGTCTTCGTTAAGTTTTTTTTTATTAAATAAATAGGTTTTTAATCATGACTTTACACATACAAGCAGTATATAATTACACAAACATAGACTCCTACATACCAAACTTGAAGTATTCATCCAATTTAAATAAAAAGCTTCAAGTTCGCCCTTTCTTTTAATATTCTTAACCTAAATATTTTATTGAAAAGATATAGTTGAAAGGACCACTAGGCCTAAATTAGCTCATAAGAAAGTTTCCGTAAAAACGTTTGCGAGATAAGAAAAATAAAAAAATGATATCTTCACGGTATTACCGAAACTGGAGTAGACAGTAAGGTTGAGGAGCTACTTGGCAGTACAAATAGGTAAAAGTGAGGGTGACCCATACAGGCATAGAAGTACAGGCAGAGAAAGAGTCCACCTTTAAAATTTGTGATAATATTGAATATTTGTACTAGAGGGAAGGAATCGAGTTATTTATTGATGTTATCATTTTTTTTAATAGAAAAGGGAGGCAAACGCGCAGGTGGCTCACATGATGGTAAGTGATTACCGCCGCCTATGAACACCCAAACCGAACACCGAAACATGAACACCGGGGAAGGGGGTGTGTGGGCCTCCGGTTACCTGCACTCACCAGACGAAACGCAGAAGTTTGTTACACTTCTACTTCACGCCAGTATTCTGTAAGGTCGTGGTACTTCCCCGGTCGAGCCGGCCCATTCCTGCAACAACAAAAGCTGATACGTGGCTCTACCACTGTCAAAAAATACTTACTTACTTATCTTCACGCACAATCCTAGACGGGGTAGCCAGAGAGAACAGTTCGCCAAGTGTCACGATCCCTACATACCTCTTTCGCTTCTTTCAGATTCATCATCTTCTTCATACATGCACGTCGAGGTATCCGAGTACTCTTAACCCTCCCCTCTTCGAGCAATTTGCTCACATGGTCTTCGGAACTTTGTCTCGATCTACCTCGACACCTTTTCATGTTAACTTTCGCGCTATATATTTTCTTCACCATTCGATCTTCACTCATTCGCTCAACGTGCCCAAACCATCGAAGCACGCCCTTATCAATTTTTGTGACAACGGCATCTTTCAAACCTGCCATATTGCGAACCTCTTCGTTTTGCTTTCGGTCAGCCACGGTAAGGCCGCCCATTTTACGAAGTGATCGCATCTCCATTGCATTCAACCTGCTGTTATGCTTCTTCTGGCATACCCAGGTTTCGCTGCCATATAACACAGTTGGTACCAACAATGCGTTATGTATTGCAAGGCGTGCACTTTTCACTACGTCTTGCCTATTGACTAACGCAGTCAGGGTACCATTGACTTTGTTCCTGGCAGCGACACGCCTGTCCACATCCAAAATCACATCTTTCATCCCGGTTAAACGCACTCCCCAAGTATACAATTTCATTCACCTGTTCCAGACATTCCGGATTTACCCATATCTTTCAGCTTCTGTAAACAGCTGTCGAGATACAGTATGAACAGCCAGGAAGGCATGACACAACCATGTTTTACGCCCGTTTGGACGTTAAACATGGGTAACAGGTCATGACCTACACGCACACAGGCTTTACAGTCACAGTAAAGTGACTGCGCAGCCCTAAGCAATGGACCATCCACACTATACCCCGAAAACAGTTCCCACATACCGTCAAAAAATTTAATCAAAAAATAAAATCATTCCCACTGTCAAAAATCATACAAGAAAATCCATATTTAGGAATGAATAAGTCACGTTAGCCGAGTTGTTGAGTGATGGAATCAGTGTCAAGAGACCCGAGTTCAATCTCCAGTTGGCAAACAGGCGTACAATGGGGTTTTTCGAAATTTTTTTATGAATTATATAGTTGGCTTTGGCATAAAGACGGTGATGGGCTCATCACCTATTACGTACTCCCAGAAATGTCTTCGGTGGAAGGTGGGTCGACAGGTCTTAATTTTCTAGACCTTTGCCTACCCCTGTATAATAAGATATGTTTTTTATTTGTATTCCGTATTGGATAACAACTATTTATAGTAATTAAACTATATACATTATAATGTTTGAAAAATTTACATAGAAAATTGTTAAAACTGTCATAAGAACGCTATCAATTGATATTTATCAAAGCTTGGTTACATCATAGCACAATGAGATAGTTGTCCAAAATTTAGTCTAAATTGTCCAATGCAGATTGGTACAATACAAATTATCAAAAGTTCGTAATAGTTTTCAATTATGCTCAGCTGAAACAGTTCGCATTATTCATTCGAATAATCGCAAACTCCGCTAGTCAGTAGTAAATGTTCACAAAGCTCCGGGTGGATATTGCATCATTAAATACAGATAAAAAAGAATAAAAAGCTTTGCAAATCATTCTGGTAACTTGTGAATTTATATTGATATGAGTCATGATAGCCGGCTGAGCGATTGGAATTCGAGACGAGAGACCCGAGTTCGATATCTAAATAGTAGGCTAATGAGTTTTTTCAAAAACTTGTGTAAGATTTATATCGTTGACTTGAACATAAAGACAGCGACAGACTCACCACTTGTAACGTTGTCCCAAAAGTTCCAAAAAATTTCTTCCATGATAGGAGGATCGAAAGGACTTAATTATGAGGACCTCTGAATACCCCAGTAGTATGAAGATATTTTTTTCCTTTTTATTTTTTTTTCTTGTAAATAACTATTTCAACCAATGACCAACCGCCACCAAACTATACAAGGTCAAACAGAAAGTTATGACCAGCTGCTTACCGCTTACCACTTCCTCTTCTCATGGGTGTCGTAAGAGGCGATAAACACAAATTAGGGCGTAGAAGAACATTAAAAAAAATGAATCGCCTTAAAAAGTTGTGAATAAGTGAACTTCTTATTTATTAATTTTATACCATCTTCACGCTATTCCCAATATAGGGGTAGACAATTAAGTCCTTTTTACCCACCTTTCACCGAAGACTTTTAATGGAACAATGTTACAGGTGTTGAGCCACTTCTCGTCTTAATGTCCAACGATAAAAATCGCACATAATTTTAAAAAAAACCATTTGTTTAACCTGGGGATCGAAATCGGGTCCCTTGACCCCAATTCCGATCACCCAACCACTCTGCTATCGAATCTTTATATTAATTTAAAGAAATATTCCAATAAGCACTACTTACTAGTTTGAAATTGGCGCTAAGTGTTGATATATTTGTAATATTTGATACCAATCATATTCAGTAAGACTGACTGTTATATCGGTGTTAAATCGCCACCACCCTCAACCAAAAACAACATTGTATTTATTACACTAACAAAAATAACGCTGACTGAATGAGTATTACATGCCACAGGATAGAAAGTATGCACTATTTTATTCTTGTTTATGTATTTAACGTTGAAAACTTTATCGCTGAAGCCGAACTCATAAATTGTAAAAGTCGTTAAAGCAGACTTGTTTTAACACTTAAAAGTATAATAAAAGACGTCGTATATTTCGTAAAATTAAAATAGCAAGTACATCACTACAAGATCGAGATAAACTCACGATAGCCGAGTGGTTAGGATTGGAATTCGAGTCAAGCGACCCGAGTTTGAACCCCAGTAGCTAGGCTCGTAGCAATGAGTTTTTAAAATCTTTCATAATTTTTTGCTTATATCAATTTACAATAACAAATAACAAAAACATTGACAAAAATTAGCAAACAGTATATTATAATCACTTAAGTCAAAAATCATTGTTTTGCTTTACTTATTAATAATTAATCCTAGATCTACTCTGGTTTTTGACAAAACGGCCTAAAATTTAATGCAGGAGATAGTCTTTCTCCTACGAGAGAGGGTTTGCAATGAATGCAACGCTTGGTCAGCAAATAAGCGATGGCTGTACTATGGACATTACTATATACACGCTGGTGCCCGTTAGCAGTCTACTGAAGTTGAGTCTGGATCGACGGACGGCGGATAACTATTTCAAATAATATTTGAAATAGTTATCCGCCATCCGTCGATAGGTGACAGGTATTCACGGAGAGGAAAATTTATTATATTCTTACGCTTTAATAACTTATTTAAGGTTTGCTTAATAACATCAATAAATTATTCTTCTTGGTCGTTATGCTCTAAGTGGAGCGATGGAGCGATTGTGATCGTCGCTGCAGGGTTGTAGCAGCCTTGACCAAGCGCCTTCACCCTTTCATGACTACCGCCTTTTTTGTGGATTTAAATTGATACGGAAGGTTACTAAACCACACGCTGATGTGCATTATTGGGCAACTCGCGGGTAAGTGGTAAAATTTTAAATAAAAAACGGAACAAGACATCGCGTGGATAGGGTTCCGTACAATGTTATCACAATATTGAGCGATTTACTATGTATTTTTCAATCATGACTTGTTATCGATTTTCCTGTAATCTTTAAGTACGTGACAGGACTATCGCCGTCCTAGCGTCCAACCTATCGATACAATGAACTTACATACATATATTAATATATTTATAAATACTCAAATACACATATACACAACCATAACTCGTGTACAAACATTCATACTCAGGTTTGAATCCGCTAGCCTTAGTTTTGAAAATATATTCAAAACCATCGGCTATCGGGTAATACATTTATACATATCTTTATCTTTACACAATTTCCGATATTCTAGTAGACAAGGGTCTAGACAATGAAGTCTTTTCGACCCATATTTCATCGTAGCTTATTTGGAACAATGTATTAAGTCGCATATATTTTATTTTATTTCAATGTATTAAGTATACGTTGAAATAAAATAAAATATACGATGAGTATTTTATCACAACTAAAATCTACATGGAAATACATTGATCCTAAAGTAAATTGCTAAGGCACTTTTGTTACGGAAACGAAGACAACATAAATCCTCAGACCGCAGACAATGTGACAATGGGAATGGAATCTGGGAGCTTGTGACACCATCAGAAGTGGTGTGTACGCCACTCGTACACGGCCGTCGAATGACCGTGGAGTAAGAAAAGTGAGAAAACCTGACTTTAGCGATAACTTTTTAGCCCTCGTTGACTCTTTTTTAAATTTCCTTTCTCTCATTATATCATTAGAAAGTTTCGTTTTCAAGGCTTTTCGCTTAACAACACGCGAAAAGAAAGGGCTTATTTTTTCTTTAACCCCCTCCGTTAACGACTGGAGTATACATCGGTATTAATAATGTTGCCACCTCCGAAGTCCTGGGTTCGATTCCCAGACGTGTCAACATCTACATAGATAGCCACTTTTTCCATATTGTCCCGGTTTGTTCCGATTTCACAATAAAAGTGGTTTAGCTACTTATTGGGATAGGAGCAATTTATGTGATGCTGTCCCTATGTATGTATTTATTTATTTATTAAAAAAATCTTACGGAGCAGCCACATGGCAACGCACTTTATAATTTTTATTTGACTTTCTCTATGTGAATTCTTTTCTCTCGCTTTATCGAGATCGGTAATAAAGCTGTTTTATGAAGACTTTGCTTCAAAAAAGGGTTCAAACAAACCTATTTTTTGCATACATGATACAAAAAAGGACAAAATTTCGAAAACTCAGATAAAATAATCCTTCTTGATTTTGTTCGTACGAATCATGAAACCTAGCATTTTTCGTGAAGCTCCAAAGCTTATTTTATAGAAAAAGGAAATTCAAGAATCCATAAAAGTCGGATGTCGGATTAAATTTGACGAAATGAAGTATAAAATGATAAACGGAACATAAAATGTACCGCTCGGGCCAGAGCAGCGGAAGGTGACCTCGGCTGTCGCATTGTGTATGATATATCAATTATACTCGTATGAGCGTTTGTTTCTTGTTCGTTTGTTTGTATCTTGCATTTGGGTGACAACCGAGCTATAACTACACTAGATTTTTTGTAAATAAATCTAAATAAATATCTGCGAGGGAGTTCCAGTGAGTCTAATGAATTAACTTATATTAGTGGATTACACTTATTACATCATTTATATTTTTAACAATTTAAATAACAAATATCTTCGGTGTAAGAATACTGCCACTCCTTTCTTTCCCGTGGGTGTCGTAAAAGGCGACTAAGGGAAACAGCCTTGAATATCGTAATGGCAACCGATAGATGGCGGGATAGCCATCTCTAAAAATATTAAACCAAAATGATCAGACTGCAGATGGGCAGCAGCGTCTGTAGTGCGAGTGGTCTGCTACTGCGATCGCCAATCCGCTTGCCAAGCATGGCGATCATGGCAAATCCTTCCTATGGAAGAGGCCTATGTCCACAGTGGACTTTGATTGGCCGTTATGTATGTATGTATGTACGTATCATAGCACACTGGCGAAAAGGTCCTCTCCTGGTCACGAACACCCTTTCTGGCGGGTAGCAACCCTCTTCCTGCAGCTCATCATCTGCTACACTGGTGAATCCGACGTTATCGTTGAAAATGCAACTGGCTTTGTAATGATATGATGAGAGAAAAGATCTTTAAAAAAACAGGCAGGTTTTCTCACTTTGTTTTCCTACTCGTCCAAGGAGCCCGTCGAACTCCACGTTTGACGGGCTCCTTGGACGAGTGGCGTACACACCAATTTCCGTGGTGTCGTCAGCAGTGAATTCCCAGACTCCCATGGAACAATTTAGTTTCTACATTGTCTCCGGTTTAAGTATTTGTGGTACCTTTGTTGTTTCAGATTCTACAATACAAGTGTCTTATGAAGTAAAAGTAGTCTTTTGAAGATATTCAACTCTGGGAATGTGTCATGGGAGAAACTTATAGGAACTATACTGGGACTTGGTTTTGATCTTTAAAACGGGAAACTGAAACTAATAAACCCGGCCGGATTATTATCTTAAAATAAATAAAATAAATATCTTCACGCAATTCCCAATACAGGAGTAGACAAAGGTCTAGTCTAGACAATTAGATCCCTTCGACCCACCTTCCACCGAAAATATTTTCGGGACAACGTGACAGATGGTGAGCCCGTCGCCGTCTTTATGTCCAAGCCAACGATGTAATTCGTACATAAGTTTTTTACAAAAACCCATTGGTACGAGCCTGCCACCTGGGGGCTCGAACTCGGGTCTTTTGACTCGAAATTCCGACCACCCAACCACTCAGCTATCGTGACTTTTATCGTGATTATTATCTTGAACAGTTAAATTACCCAAAGTTTGAAAGATTTCCACTTGCAGCGAACTTCGCCAAAGCGCAACACGAGGAAGCGTAGCTAAAGAGAATTCATTGCTTTTATTGTAAAACTTGATAAAAATTTTATCTTGTGAAGTGTATTTATTTATTTAATTTTTCTTAGGTTACCAAGTATAGATTAAAGTAAAATATAGGTTAACAATTATACCTTAAAGAAATAAATTTTTAATTTACGGCGGTTTACCACTTGGCAGGTTTTCTCAAATAGGCTTTGATGAAATGTACCCACATTTCATTGCTTGCACGAAAAGATTTAATTGCTTAGACCTGCGCGTATTAGTATAGTAATTTGTATAAAGTATAGGTATTCGTACAAGGATAAAAAAATATATAAGGGTTGTGGGCTCGAATCATGCTAGGGGCATTTGTGTAATGAATATAAATGACGAACTCCGTGGTCGAGTAGCGTAAACACCGGTTTTCAAGGTGTAGCTATCTTGAGGTCCCGCATTGTATAGACAGCGATCTGAAATAAGTATACAAAATTTAAAATTATATCAACTTTACAAGTATTTCACTTTGAAAGATTACATTACATAAAAAAATTCCGACACATACTAAGGGAGCGTGTTATAAAAAGCGATGTTTTAATTCATCCAAAAATTTCAAAGAAATTGAAAAATTAAGAAAAAGACATGTAAAAATCTTGTCTATGGCACGACAAAGGCCTCTCCAGTAAAGAGAAATTTACATAACCGTCATGTTCCATAAGCGGATTGCCTTCATAGTCTTTAAGGCTTTTCCGTTAGTCACTTACAACACCCTCCGTAGAACTTCTTACATACACCACCCCCAAGAACGATACTATTTTAAAAATTAGTATACATATATAAAAGTGTATAAATAGATAGCGACTATAATACATCCACTCCTCTGTTTCCAAAGTAAGTAGCTAAAACACATGTGTAATGGAATCAGAACCAACGAAGGTAACACAAAACACCCAAATACGAAACAATGTAAAAAAGTGATTGTCTATAGTATGTCGAGGAATTGAGCCCGGGAGTTAGTGTGTACGTCCCGCGTCTACGGAGAACAACAATTAATGAATGAACACAGATGCTGTAGAAAACTAATACAAAATTAAACAAACGTGTTTTTGTTTTATAAACGCTAAACCATCGAAACTAGAATGTTACTTACAAGCTGATTTATGGCAGCTTTTTTCAGAACAGAACACGCTCGGACAAGTGCCGCTAATTTATCGCAGGAGAAATGTTTTACGCCGAGTACAGTGCTCAGATAAACGTAGAATGATAAGCCAAATTTTAATAATCGTCATTTAAATATAGGTTCGCCGCCTATCACATTATTCCAAATAAGCAGCGGTGAAAAGTAGGATGGTTAAATATCATAGTCATAACATACATTTGACGATTGACGCACACCTGTATTCACAGTTTCGTCAGCTATGAGGTCCCTGTTTCGACTGTGGGTCAATATAAAACAATCACTTCTAAAGTCACGATAACCGAGTTGTTGGGTGGTCTGAATTTCGAGTCGAGAGACCCGAGTTCGATCCCCAGGTGGCAGTACCAATGAGTTTTTCAAAAACTTATGTACGAACTTTATCGTTGGCTTGGACATAAAGACGGCGACGGGCTCACCTGTCACGTTGTCCTGAAAATATCTTCGGTGGAAGGTGGGTCTGAAATTGTCTAGACTATACCTCTGTCTACCCCTGTACTGGGAATTGCGTGAAGATATTTATTATTTATTTATTTACACTTCTACATTTTCTCGGGTTTGGGAGTTTGTTGTACCTTCATTGTTTCCGACTCCATAGCGCAAGTGCTTAAGCTACTTTGGGATCAGTGGAATATATTAGTTGTTGTCCTTATCTATATGTGTGTTTATTTAAACGTACATAGAGGACTGCAAGGCCTACTGGATACAGGCCTATCCAATACGAAGGGTTTGCTATAATCAACACGTTCGGCGAGAGGATTGGTTACCGCAGTATAGCGCAGCGCACCTCATGCGCTGTTTCTCATAACCGGTCTGCAAAATATAAACCTGTTACTATTTCAGATTTGTATACCATATGGCCATCCGTTGGTCATCAATATTTTCAGGGGGTTAGCCTTAAGGCTTAATCATTTTTTAACCAACGAAATGAGATGTGGTAATTATTTTAATTACAACTTTTATAATATTATATTTATAATATTTAACGTGAATAGCTCACGACGCTGTTCACATTACGGGATGTGGTCAGAGACTACACCTATGGGTTGGGAAAAGAATGTACCATACATTCTTAATCCTTAACCACATGAAAAAGAAAACTTTTGTTTTGTCTATAATATACTATATACCTAGTTGTATATTGTATAAAGCGTCAAAAATATTATGGTTTAGGTTGTTGACTATGAAACATCGCAGGTTCGGGCCCACTGAACCCACATGAACCACTCCAGACACAAACATTGCAGCTTAGTTCAAATGGTTTACAGGAATACTTTCAATGTCATCAAGGGTTTCTTATATTATTTTGATTCAAAGAATAAAATAAAACATCACACAGTTAATAATATAATAATGTAAAAAAATGTGAATAATAATGTAAATAAACAACGTAAAATAAACAATACGTATCGACGTAAAGTCCACAAAATTGAATTTACGTTAGTACACGATGTCTATGTAAAGTACGACTTATACGAGTATATTATATGAATATTATACAAATGGATCCATAGTCAATCGTTATCCATAACAAACATTAAGCACTTGTCAGCAATTTATCTAATTTGTAACTCACTGACCGACTTCATCAAAACGTGGTTGATATTCGATCGTATCGTGTATTTAACTCTGCAAATAATGTCCCGGCCCATTGCAATATAGATATTATTTAAACTTATTGTTAACATTAATTAAGAATAGATATAAAAAACATTTAATGAAATAAATTGACAATAATAGGTAACCCTTTGTTTGGTTAAGCTTTATAAATATAATAAAGAATAAAAAACATGTAACAATCCGATAGCTTTGGTAGGGAGCATTTGAACCTGGGTTCAAATCTTACTACCAACTAAGCAATCGGATCAAATCTCGTTTGGGAAGATATTAAAAAATCCTCACTCATTTCCCAATACTAAGGTTACAGTGTTTGTACGTTGTAGGAGTATATTAACTAATACGATATAGGTAACGTTACACATTTAATTCTCGGATACAGCCTGCCGGTTCGTCAACCATACATACAGTTCGGGTTTTTATCTACAACCAAGATACAAAATGAAAGGTGGGTCGAAAGGGCTTAATTATGCGGTCCTCTGTGTACACCATTCTGGACAATGCGCAATTTTTTACATTGTATTGGGAACAGCAAGGTGTATTGTTTTAATTGTAAAAGAAAACCTTTTGTATGAATCTGCTCTTCACATACACGTCTATTTTTCACTCACTTTTCATGTTTCGCTGTGAACAAATCGAAGGTTCATTAATTAACGAAACAGTCTTCAATTTGTAAAGTCCAAATTAGTCGTGGTTTCAGATGAAAGCATAAATCCTGCGCAAACAATGCGATTTAATTGAATATTGAATGGAACTAAATGGTAATAGGATTTTCTGAGTATCGAGGATCGACATCAAATGAAGTCTATATACTTATATATAGGAACAACATCACTTCATTGCTCTGATTCAAAAGTAAACAGTATAACCACATGTGTTATAGAATCAGACACAACGAAGTTACCACAAACACCCAGACCCGATGAAATGAACAAAAACTGTCTACATTGACGCGGCCAGGAATTGAACCCGCTACCTCAGAGCTGGCGACACCATGATATGCGGTGTGTGCGCCACTCATCCATTGACGTCGTCAAAACTAAGCTACCATCATTTTGTTGAGGTATCGTAAGAAATGCTTAGTAATGTGAGCAATTCTTAAGATACGTTATTACATCTTCAAGCCAATGTCAATACTAGGGTAACAGAGAAGTAAACAGAGGTCTTGACATTTAGGTCCTTTCGGCCCACCTTCCATTTAACAAATTTTCAAATACCTATATACGAAGTTTTGAAAATATATGCATCGGTAGTATCACCTCAGGATCGAACTCAGGTCTTTTGACTCCACTTCCGATCACCCAACCACTATGACTACGATGACCACTACCACTGATGACTTTATAAAAAAAGAAACGATAATAATGTTGTTTATGGAATCTGGTGAACCTTTACATTGAAAATTTTTCTGTAATTCGAAATCTTAGTAATTGAGCTTCTGAAAATTTAAATTTAAAATTTCACTAAGAAAGGAAAATATAATAGAAATTTAAAAGAGAAACGTCAACAATTTAACAAAACGTATCCGGGCGAGGAGTATTTCGTAACACTTCTTGTCGTGAATGTCTAAACCGTTCCGATACGATGTACCCTCGAGTAAAAAGATTTTCTTTTGTAGTTGATTTAACGACTGGTAAATTATCAAGTGAATATACTTTTTAACTTATAAAGAAAGATGAATGAATGAATGATGATGAATATATATATATATATATATATATATATATATATATATATATATATATATATATATATATATATATATATATATATATATATATATATATATATATATATATATATATATATATATATATATATATATATATATATATATATATATATATATATATATATATATATATATATATATATATATAAGCCAAGCCGCTTGCCTTAATAAGGCATAAGCAAACCCTTCCTCGCATGCCGTTGCGAATAAGCAAACCCTTTTACAGGCCGTTATGTACGTATGTATAGACAATGTGGTAATTAGCTATTTTAAAAGCATGCATTTTCTAATACGTTACACCTTTGACCCATTAATAATGTTAAGTATTTCAATTGAGGGAATAGACTGCGTATACATAGATAATAGGTTCTAGCTAACTGTCGCATTTAGCTTGTACAGTGTAAAAGGAATAAGTTATTAACATCGGATGGATAGATTTAGAAGAATAAGTTGCCCGCGTGCCAAATAGTCTAACCACCACTTGAACACTGACATATGTCTATCAAAATATGTTATATTTTAAGTGGTTCAAGGTTGAACACAGTTATAATTTTATTTAATTAGTATTATTTTTATTTAACTAATATTTTTATTTATTTATTTACATAACGCCCTGCTAAGTTCTGCTGCAGGATATAGGCTCTTATTAGACTTTTTTCACACATACATACATAAATACATACCGGCCTGTAATAGTTCATTGTTGAACAACGGCCGCTCTCGTGGCTAGGCTCGCTTGGCAGGGTTTGTTATAATCGCCACACTTGCCAAGCGGATTGACGACGGCAGTACCAGACACAATGCTAGACGCTATTGCCTCTTTACGGGTCTGCTAAATTTTGGTGTAGTATTTTTCACTTAGGTTATACTACTGTCTGTCGGTAACCAATACCAATTGAATTTATTTCTCATGTCTTTTACGACACCCATGAGAAGAAAGAGTGTGGTACATTCTTACGCAGTAACTTCACGCCATTCCCAATACTGGGGTAAATATTTAGGTCTATGTTATTTTTTGAAAAAACTCATTGGCTCGAACCTTCCACCTGATGGTCGAAGTCAGGTCACGAAATCTGATCACCCAACAACACGGTAATTGTGACTTTTTTTACAAGCAAATATACTACAATCAAATGTCATTATATATATATATATATATATATATATATATATATATATATATATATATATATATATATATATATATATATATATATATATATATATATATATATAAGATGGCGTCAGCAGTTACAGTCTACAGTTCGCACTATATTATCCAAATCGAGGATAGATGTAGGTCAATAAAATATTTAAAAATATTTTTAAATTCCATAAGTGCACACAACATAACGGTTATTTGTTTATTAATGAAATATTAATATATATTAATTAAAAAAAAAACATCTTAAAAAATTAAAAAAATTAAGTCCCTTCGACCCACCTTCCACCGAAGATATTTTCGGGACAACGCGACAGGTGGTGTGCCCGTCGCTGTCTTTATGTCCAAGCCTACAATATAATCCCTACATTAGTGTTTGATAAACCCATTGGCTCGAGCCTGCCACCTGAGATCTCTTCTCTCGAAATTCCGACCACCCGACCACTCGGCTATAGTGACTCTTTTATAAATATTATTTAATTTTTACTCTTTTATATATTTATTTCAAGGTTTTTAATCATGACTTTACGCATACAGGCAGTATATAATTACAAAAACATTTACTACTACATCCAAAGTATTCATCCAATTTAGATGAAAAGCTTCAAGTTAGCAGTTTTTTTTATTAAACTTTACCTAAAAATTTTCTTAAAAAGATATAATTGAAAGGACCACTAGGCCTAAATTAGCTCTTAAGAGAGTTTCAGTAAAAACTTTTGCGATATTAGAAAAATAAAAAAATAATATCTTCACGGTATTACCAAAACTGGAGTAGACATTAAGGTTGAGGAGCTTTTTGGCAGTAGAAATAGGTAAAAGAGAGGTATGACCCATACACGCATAGAAATACAGGCATAAAAATACAGGCAGAGAAAGAGTCCACCTTTAAAATTTATGATAACATTGAATATTTGTACTAGAGGTAAGGAATCGAGTTTTTACTGATGTTATCATACTTAAAAATCCATCTTTAGGATAGAATTAGTCACGATAGCCGAGTTGTTGGGTGATGGAATCCGTGTCAAGAGACCCGAGTTCAATCTCCAGTTGGCAAGCAGGCGTACAATGGGGTTTTTCGAAGTTTTTGTACGAATTATATCGTTGGCTTGGACATAAAGACGGAGATGGGCTCATCACCTATTACGTACTCCCAAAAATGTTTTCGGTGGAAGGTGGGACGACAGGTCTTAATTTTCTAGACCTCTGCCTACCCCTGTATAATAAGATATGTTTTTTTATTTAATATTCCGTATTGGGTGATGTCTATGTATAATAATTAAACTATATATATTATGGTGTGTGAGAAAGTTAATTTACATAGAAAATTCTTTAAAACTGTCATAAGAACGCCATCAATTGATATTTATCAAAGCTTGGTTACATCACAGCGCAGTGTAAGCACAGATTGTTGTCCAAAATTTCCATCTAAATTTTCCAATGCAGATTGATACAATACAATCTGTATTGTATCAATCTGCATTGGAAAATTTAGATGTTGTTCAAAAGTTCGTAATAGTTTTCAATTATGCTCAGCTGAAACAGTTCGCATTATTCATTCGAATAATCGCAAACATCGCTAGTCAGTAATAAATGTTCACAAAGCTCCGGATGGATATTGCATCGTTAAATAAAGATAAAAAAATATCTGTATTTAATGATGCATCGTTGAGTTGGACATAAAGACAGCGACAGACTCACCGCTTGCAACGTTGTCCCAAAAGTTACAAAAAATTTCTTCGATGATGGGAGGGTCGAAAAGACTTAATTATGAAAAACTCTGTATACTCCAGTAGTGTGAAGATATTTTTAAGGTCTATTTTAATTTTTTTTTTGTAAATCACTATGTTGTACCTAGGACCAATCGCCACCAAACTACACAAAGTTAAACAGAAAGTTAGGGTAATATAATAATGGATAATGCTTCCTGTTTGGCATAGGCATTACAATAATGCCACTTCCTTCCTTCCGCCCCTTCCGCTCGGGTATTCGTTGCATAAAGACGTATTTTGTGTGTTAATAAGTGAACTTAACTAAATATTGTATCAAAATCATTTTATATTAAAAAGCGTGCAAGTACCAGGCTCCTAGAAACACGCAGAGTAACTTCTAATCAATGAGTGAGTACGATATATATAATAGAAAGAGATAGTATTATACCAGCTACCAAGTTGGCTTACAGCTGTATATAGCGCCTGGCTATCTACTAAATGTATTCCTTATTGAACTAAATTGCTCATAAGTTTACATCAGGATCTTTAAAATTATATCTTAACGATGTCACTACAACGTACAACACCATCGTGCCTAAACAAGGACTCTAACAAACAACTTCTCTTGACTCAAGACTCAGATACAGCCTTAGAAAAAACTTACTCCGAAAACGATCAGGGCCGTAACCATCATGTTACTAGACGACAAAAGCGTACACCTGGCAAGTACAGAAATCAAAGAGCTACTGCCCGAAATAAAACATCAACAAAATACTAGTTTCGGTAAGTTCGAGTCTGACATGGCATTGATTAAATTACAAAACACCGAAACGCAAAAATGTGTCGAATTTTTATCTCAAAAATATGACGAATTATTTTCTAAACTAGAATATGTCCAAAATGAAAATTTAGCCTACAAAGTAAAAACCCTAGAAAATAAAGTTGAACTTCTCGAACGAAAATAAAAATCTTCTACTCTTGAAATACATAATATCCCAATTTCTGTACTAGAATCTAAAACTACCCACCAAAACATTGTTAAAATATGGGTAATTTATTATTACAACAGCAGGTACATGATAATTAATTTCGCAATATTTATAGAATAAAATCTTAGACTAATAAACCAAAGCCGATTATTGTGGATTTCACAACTACAATTCGTAAGGAAAGTTTTATCAAGTCCATTATCTCATATAATAAATTATTATTATTATTTATTATTTGTCTTCACGCACAATCCCTGACGGGGTAGCCAGAGAGAACAGATCGCCAAGTGTCACGATCCCTACATACTTCTTTCGCTTCTTTCAGATTCATCGTCTTCTTCATACAAGCACGTCTAGGTATCCGAGTACTCTTGACCCTCCTCTCTTCGAGCAATTTGCTCACATGGTCTTCGAAAGTTAGTCTCGGTCTACCCCGACAACTTTTAATGTTAACTTTCGCGCTATATATTTTCTTCACCATTCGGTCTTCACTCATTCGCTCAACGTGCCCAAACCATCGAAGCACGCCCTTATCCATTTTGACACAAGGTCATCTTTCAAACCTGCCATATTGCGAATCTCTTCGTTTCGCTTCCGGTCGGCCATGGTAAGGACGCACATTTTACGAAGAGATCGCATCTCCACCGCATTCAACCTGCTTTTATGCTTCTTCTGGGATACCCAGGTTTCGCTGCCATATAACAAAGTCGGTACCAACACTGCGTTATATATTGCTAGGCGTGCACTTTTCACAACGCCTTGCCTTTTGATTAACGCAGTCAGGGCACCATTGACTCTGTTCCGGCAGCGACACGCCTGTCCACATCTAAATCACATCTTTCATCCCGGTTAAACGCACTCCCCAAGTATACAATTTCATTCACCTGTTCTAGACATTCCTGATTTACCCAAATTTCGCACTTCGTTCTTTCTTCGTCCCTTTCAGATACCAGAACCTTAGTTTTATTAGCATTCAAACGGAGACCATTAATTTCACATTCTTCTTTCATACACGTGACTAATGCCTGCAGTTCTGCCTCTGATGGTGCTATAAGCACTGCATCATCAGCATAAAGCACACAATTTACTTTTATGTCACCCAATTTCACACCCAAACAGCTATCTTTCAGCTTCTGTAAACAGCTGTCGAGATACAGTATGAATAGCCAGGAAGACATGACACAACCCTGTTTTACGCCCGTTTGGACGCTAAACATTGGTGACAGGTCATGCCCTACCCGCACACAGGCTTTACAGTCACAGTAAAGTGACTGCACAGCCCTTAGCAATCGACCATCCACACCATACCCCGGCAACAGTTCCCACATTTTCTTCCTTACAACCTTATCAAATGCTTTCTCGAGATCCACAAAAGCACAGAAAATCTTCTGGTTAGCAGCCAGAAGCTTCTCCGTGATCATGCGGAGAGAAAACATTTGATCCGTGCATCCTCTTCCAGGTCTAAATCCGCATTGTGCCTCCCATAGAAATCTTTCCGATTTCTCTTGCATCCTACGTGTCAAAACCTTCGAGTAAGATCGCCCGATAGTCCGCAGTCATAATGTGAACCTTTACCCTTATATAAAGGCACAATGACCGCGGATCGCCAATCATCCGGAACAGCCCCGTTCGCCAGCACAAATTGCACAGCAGATGAAAGCTGTCCCAGACGCGTGGCCCACCATACTTGACCACTTCAGCAGTAACTCTGTCTAGTCCCGCAGCCTTACCACATTTCAAACTTCTAATCGCACATTCAATCTCTTTCATACTGATGACCTCAGTGTCATCGAGGTCCGAGTCTGGCGTACCAGTCACGGCGTCACCTCGGATCCCCACTAAGATCATTACATGCATACATCTCTCTATAAAATTCGCTCCATCGCTGCATGACGTCCGATTTTTCAGAGAGGACGTCATTGGTTCCCGAAAGCACTTTATTCATTCTTAAGGCTGTCGCACCACTCCGGGTCCTTCCAACCTCTTTCCAGAAGAGTTTGGAGTTTTCCTTGAAGTTGTGCGACAACCTTTCGTCCGCTTCCATTCTACTCCTTTCACGCACTTCCTCAATCAATGCTTTCGTGTGAACTTTCTGGAGCTTATATCTTTCTTTCCTCTTATCTCTCATATCCTTATCATTACTAGAGGCCAAGTAGTCTAACCATGCTTTCTTCTTCTTATTTACAGCTTCTTTCACTTCGTCATCCCACCATGCATCACTCTTTTTACTACTACCTCTTTTCACAGTGCCACACAAGTCTTCCGCTGCACTAAACATTCCATCTCTAAGGATCTGCCATATTTCTTCCACACATTCTTTCCTGACACCAATGCTGTCCAGCTTTTCGGCTACCCTTGCTTGATATTTATTCCTAGTGTCCGCTTCCTGAAGCTTCCAGCTTCGGATGCTACCGACCGACTCTGTTTCTGGTATCGCCGTCCGGTGGAGCCAACCCGCGAACAGACCCCTAAATCTAGTAATCACTAGATAGTGATCCGTTCCCAGGTCAGCACCTCGGAACACTCGCGTATCCATCACCTGTTTCGCAGTCGGTCATCCACCAGGAATAAATCGATCATACTTCTCTCATTCTCTCTTGTTCTAGTATACATATGGATTTTCTTGTGACTAAAAATAGTGTTTGTCACAAGAAGACCCTTTTCCTTGCATACAGCCAGTATGAGCTTGCCAGCATCGTTAACCCTTTTATCGCCAAACATTCCAAGCACCGACTCGTACCCTGGCCGAGCGGTACCAACCCATCCATTCAAATCACCACATACAAGAATTCTTTCGTTTCCTCTAACCAAGTCTAGAACTTCTCTTACATTGTCCCAAAACTCCTCCAGCTCAGCTCTGGACGACGAAGCCACCGGCGCATAAACAGCCAAAAGGAATAACTTCGTCAGTCCCAATTTAAAGCGAACCCAGAGAAGTCTCGAGTTCATAACCTTATATTCAGTCATAACATCGACCAACCGAGACGACAGCAGCACCCCCACTCCCTGGCAGGCGCTCTCGCTCTCCGGGACTCCGGACCATAGAGCTAACGCCCCGCCAGAGCTCTTCAGTACCGCTGCCCTTCCGCTTGGTCTCCGACAAACACGACATCTAATTCTCTTTCTTTCATTATTTCAATCAACTCATTCGTCTTATCTCTCATGCCTCCTCTAATATTCCACGTGCCAACTCTGCACTCCGTCCTCCACCTTCCGCCGTGTCGGGCTGTGCGTGACGGGTGGCGGTCCCCATCGCCGCTTTGCGCGCTGCATTTCACACCAACGGGGACGAACTGGTGTGCGTCGCCTTGGGGGACGCCTAACCCTCGTTGGCATGGGTGCGCAGCTGTGTAGAATTGCAGCCCTGAAAGGGTTGGCGGGGTCGCGACAAGCACGCTTCTACAATGACCCCCAAATAAGCAAATAAGACAAATAAATTCAACACTACACATATACAAATCGGGTAACGCAAAACTAATTTATATTACTTACAGTCTAACTAGTAAATCAAGACACCTTCACTATCATACAAGAGAATTTGTAAGAAACTATAACTACAGTACCTGCTCGATTTCATATGGCAAGATATTTATTCGAAAGAATGAAGGTTCTCCGGCAATTCATGTTGAAAGTGAAGAACACTTAAATCAATTACGTAAAATGTGACAATTTGTTTCTGTTTACCATACCAGTTGCTGTTATTACGTGTTTTGTCTCTTATTAGTATTAATTAAAATTAAAAACAACCAAAATTGCTTTAGTTTGGTTTGTTTATATTTTAAGACCAGACCAGAAAAAGTGTGTTGCATTTAAATACTATTAATACTTACTTATCACACAACACTTACATATATTGTAGGTTGACAGGCAGAGCATTATGTCCGCCTTTTGTACTTATATATTTTATAAGGTTCATAAAGTTAAATAAATAAATAAATAAATATACATTTTCATATTATACACATATATTTATAATAGCAGACCGTTCAAACTTTTAGCTCTAAAACAGATGTTAGCAACCTTTTTTATAGATCTTCTCGTATTAAAGACCTCCAATGGTTACTATATATTTATATTAGTTATTGTAAGTATTTAAGAATAGTTTCTCCCATTCTTTATGGTGAAAAACACAAGATTAATATCATACGAACTTAAAACAAGTATAACGCTACATCAAAGCTACAATTCATCCATATAATGTAATTGTCACCTACTTTTTAATGAAATATTTTTATTATGTACTAATAACCTTATTACAGTTAACTAAGATATATACAGACGTCATCATAAATTATCTCCCTCAAATTATTATTCTAACTTACTTTATTGATTGTAACTTATTTAAGTTTATTAATTGTGCTTTATTTGTAAGATAAAATTTAAAATCAAAATTCGATTTAAATAATACTAATACTTATGGAAAAGACTTTGATAACTTTACTATTGGTCACAGTACTACTTGTGACATAGAGGATTTTTAATAAATTAATTTACAGTAATAAATTATCATTTAACATAATTATTCAAAATGTAAGAAATATCAACCGCAATTGTGGGCAATTTCAAGTTACTTTAAAACAAAGTAGCGTAGACTGGGATATTATCATTTTAACCGAGTGTTGGTTAAATAGTAATCTTCGTATTCTAATACTGGAAGGATATAAAAGCTCAATAAAAAAATAATACACAAAATGAAGGTGTGGTTGTTTATTACTGATCATGCCATTAATTTTTTATAGCAGAAACCCAAATTGTAAATGCCAATTGTTTGATAATTAAAGTAAATACAAACACTGTTATTCTGGCTATATACCGACCGCCAAGTGAGAGAAATATAGCGAACTTTTTAGAAAGCTTAAATAATATTATGTTAGACTTAAATTCTTATAACACTGTTATGAGATATGACAGGAGATATTAACATAGATATTGCAACATCCTCTAAAGACAATAGATCAGAAAGCTATCTCAACCTACTAGCTTCGCATGGTATGTTGCCTGCTAATACCATTCCAACTCATTCACAGACATGCCTAGATCACGTTATCATAAGAACTAAATTGAGTACCAGATGCATCGTAGTGCATACAACTGCAACAGATCACTATAGTGTAATTCTCAGTCTTGAACTTAAAAGCAAATCAAAATCAGTTTATAAGAACATTACACGCATCGATTATTTAGCTCTAGATGCTGCTTTTAAAAAACTAGATCTAAGTCCTATTTTCTTGATAGAAGATGTAAACAATGCAGTTTCACATTTAATTAACTCGATTAATAACCTGCTAAACGAATGCACATTAACTAGAAATATATCGAGGCGAAAACGTATAATTAAGCCTTGGATTACACCAGGGCTATTACGTTGTATAAAAAATAGGGATAATATACAATAGGGATAATAAACCAAGAAACAACCTCATAATTAAACCTTAAAAATAACATATCTACGATATAGAAACTTCTGTAACTCAATCCTTAAGAAAGTAAAAAGAGAATATGAAAGGTTGGAAATACTTAAAACGAGACATAATAATAAAAAACTACGGGAAACAATTAAAACGATAACAGGGACAAAAAATAAACAATGCATGTGACAGATTTAATCGGTGTTGAAAACCCAGTGCATGATATAAATGAAGTAAATAATAATTATGTCAATGTGGGAAAGACTCTAGCTGAAACTTTAAGGATTAACAGTAATGACAACCAAAGTCAATATTTTCTTCAAACTCATTTGTATTATTACATACCGATGAACAAGAAGTTCTTACTCTTATATCAAATTTAAAAAGAGTAATACTGTTGGTCGTATAATTTATCGAGCTCATTACTTAAAAGATATAAGGAGGTTCTTGCCAAGCCACTAACTTACATTTGTAACCTATCCATTAGTTCTGGTACATTTCCCACTGAATTTAAGAGATAAGTCGTGCACCCCATATTCAAGAGAGGTTCGAAGGACACGGTCTGTAATTACCGACCCGTATCAATTTTACCTACCCCTTCCAAAATATTGGAAAAAATAGTAAATAAACAATTGACTAACTATTTAGAAAGTAAAAATTTACTCTCAAATTCTCAATTTGGTTTTCGGAAAGGGAAATCTACAAACGAAGCTGTTCATGAACTCATAAATTTTATTGTTGATAAAATGGATGCTAAAAAGAAAGTCTTAGCAATTTCTTTTAGATTTATCCAAAGCTTTCGATACTGTTTCCATTCCAATTCTAATAAATAAATTACAGAACCTAGGTATTAGAGGTAAGCAGTAAATTTTTTTTGACAGCTACCACAATAATGTTTTCAAAGTGTTAAAATGGATAATTGGCAAATTGAGGATTTGCTTGTAACATATGGTGTTCCTCAAGGTAGTATACTGGGACCGACTTTATTTCTGATCTATATAAACGACCTTTATCAGCTGAAGTTACTAAGAGGTAAAATAATCACATTCGCAGACGACCCCGTTCTAGTTTTCAGGGGCGACACGTGGCACGATTCTTATGACTATGCACAACTGGAATTAAACTCTGTAACAAATTGGCTTACAAAAAGCTCACTAACCTTAAATGTTGATAAAACCAAATATATATCTTTTACCTTAAAAAATTATACAAATTTGCATAGAACAGCATACTCGTTAATAGCACATAAATGTAATAACCCGCACATACCATGCACTTGCCCAAAACTGGAGAACGTTAATTATGGAGTGATTATAGATAAAAATCTAAATTTCACCTTACATATTGACTCCGTTACTTCGAGATTGAGAAAACTAATATTTATATTTAAAAATCTTCGTCATGTGGCTGATGAGAGTGTTATAAAGCTAACCTACAATTCCCTTTGTCAATCTTTACTGGTATACTGTATAACACTTTGGGGTGGGGCTGCTAAAACCCACCTACTAAAACTGGAACGAGCGCAAAGAGCTATTCTGAAGGTAAGCTATTTTTATTCTTTTTTTCAGCCCACAAGGGAATTATACAAGGAAAGAAAAGTATTAACTGTTCGACAACTTTTCATACTTCAAACTGTGCTTAGGGAACACTCGCTTAAAAACTTTGACCCTTCTGTAGCATGTAGGAGAAACAAAATTACATTTTTTCATACCAAATTATTTAAAATTAAAATTTCAAACAAGTTCTTTTGTTATCTCGGTCATTATTTATATAACAAAATTAATAGAATTTTACCTATATATGGATATAATAAAAACAAATCCAAAAGGGAGCTATCCGCTTGGTTGCAAAATTTAGATTATTAGAAAAATTTTATCATGACAGCTGTTGTATAGAAATTAGTTTAATTTATAAATACCGGTTCCGTCCACATTTACACATACTCAAAGGTACATAAAACACATCACACTTACACACACACACACACACACACACACACAATCTCAAGCTATGATGTTATAAAATAACTGTAACCTTTTTTAAGTAACGCTTTTTTCTGTTTTAATTTGTACATTATTTTATATCTCAAATTTATAGTCGCTTTATAATTAATTGTGCAACTGATCCGATAAGCGGGGGCCTGGTAATCTGTCAGACAGGGCACCTAGTACGGATACCAGTCTCTCACAAAGTTTCGATAATAAAATGTATTTTACACACTAAAAACGCAGACTTTATAACTTTGTGAAAGAGAAATAAATACATATTTTTGGGGTATTTGTTATATTTTCTCATCTGGTTGGGTTTTATACACATAAAAATAAAAATACATAAATTAAAATAATATAAATAAAGTATTACAAAATATATACGTAATAAGTCCTAATACATAAAAATAATAAATAAATATTATGACCCAACCAGACGGAAGCCCTCGACAGGGGAGACCAGACGGCCGAGGATTAAGGTGACAGGCAGAGAAACCGGCGGACGATACGGGCTGTATCGAGAAGCACCGCCTTCTGCATTTGAGCTCGCCTCAGATGTTCAGAGAGGCTGACTGGGATTAACCCATTCGCAGAAACAACTATAGGAATAATTTCAGCGGGCACCCCACCCCACATGTCGGTCACCTCGTGAGCCAGGTCCAGATATTTCGTCTTTTTGTCTGTTTCGGCTTTCACGAGGTTCTCGTCATACGGGATGGTAATGTCCACGAAAAATATCCTTGACTGTGCCCTGTCCATCAACACGATATCAGGCTTATTTGCCAGAATCGTCCTGTCCGTGATGATGGGCCGCTCCCAATAGAGCCTGGCGCGGTCATTTTCGAGCACGGCTTCCATAGAGTACTTATAGTAAGGCAGTTTCCGTCCGACGAGACCGTATTTAAGGGCGAGCTTCTGATGTAAAATCCTGGCTACTAAGTTGTGTCTATGCGGATACTCAGAGTTAGAAAGCATGGAACAACCGAAGATGACATGCCGAAGCGACTCCCCAGGATGGCGACAAGCTCGACAGATGTCAACGGCGCCATTCCTTAGGATGTATCTCCGATAGTTGTTCGTCTTAATAACCTGATCCTGTATTGCACAGACAAAACCCTCGGTTTCCCCAAAGAGGTCACCGAAACGTAGCCAGTTAAGGGAGGCGACAGTATCTAAGAACGGCTCATGTAGAGCCTTGTAGAACGTCCCATGGAGCTCTTTTTCCTTCTATACGGTCTCCCGGTCGGAAACGCTCTGTGCTCCCGGGCCCTGCTCGCTCGTCGGCCAAGGATAGAGGAGTAAGTCCTTTATCACTCATAATGACGTCTGCGTAGATAGAATCATTCGATTTCGCTAGGAAGTAGTTACGGAGGCTGTACACCTCGCGATTGTGCATAGTGAGGGCGCTTAAAAAGCTCCGTCCGCAATGCTTCCGCGGTAAGTACAGCCTCATCACTGACGTCCTCAGATGATGCATCCTGTGAGACGTCATAGTGGTGCGGACTTTTCGATCCAGGGCGTTAAGGTCGGTTTGAGTCCACCTGAGTATACCGAAGGTATAAATCAGGACTGGCATGACCCAGCCGTTGAAGGCGCGTGCCTTGTTCACGCCTGACAAATAGCTGTTAAGCACTTTTGCCAGGCGTGCAAAAACCGACAAACCGACTGCTTCACGCCACCCTCATCGACACCCAAGTTTTGTGACATACCCAGGTATCGGTATGTATCTGACTCGGAAAGGGTCCGTATGTTGACGGGCATAGCCTATGTCTATGTCCCCGTATGTCTATGTCTATGCCCCCGGTGTTAGTGACCCTGCCCCTTTCAACATGGAGAACCGCACACTTATCCGTCCCGAGCTCCATCTTGATAGAATTGCTGAAATCACATGTGATTCCAAGCAATTCCACCAAATGGGAGCGATTGGAGGCGAACAGCTTGAGGTCATCCATTTAGAAAAGGTGAGTAGATTTTGTCCCTCCTCTCCGAATCTGAAATCCTCTCCCTGATCCGTCCAGCAGTGTACCAAGAGGATTCAGGGAGAGGCAAAACCATATTGGGCTCAAACAATCGCCCTGGAAAATAACCCGTAGTATCCTTATCCGGTGTTCCGCAGCCGTCATCCGCACGCCGAGATGACAAAGGATCGTGCTCCATTGCCTCATACAGTGCCCGAGGAAGTCTCTGACTGTACAGTGGACTTTGTACAGCTTGAGGACCCTCTTTAGCCATGTATGGGGCACCTAGTCAAACGCCTTTCTATAATCGATCCAGGCGGCGGTAATGCTCGGACGGTTGCGTTTAACCACCTTGCCGATGACCGCGTCAATGAGGAGTGGTTCCTTGGTCCCACGACCACCGCTCCGACATCCACTCTGAGCATGCGACATAATGCGATTTAAATTAACGTGTCAGGTGATCTTCGCGCTCAGAATAGATGTCAGTGTCTTGTAAATGGTGGACAGACACGTGATGGCGCGGTACTTGCTCGGGTCTGTGGTAACCAGGTCATTAGGAACCAAATGAGTGACTCCAGTTGTGAAGAGGCTCGGGAGCGACTTATGGTCGAGAGCCTCTTGGAACTGCCGTGCCAGTAATGCGTGACACACCATTAACCCCTTCAACCAGTAGTGATGCAATCCGTTGAGCCCCCGACTTTTCCAGTTCGGCGCTCTACGGACTGCCTCAGCTACGTCGTCTGGTGTAATAACGACGGGATCCATGGGTTTAATAAGTGCACACTGATCCTGAACGGTTTTCGTCCAACGGCCCTCGCTGTGGATAACAGGTTCTGACCATAAGATCACAATATCAGCCTGATCCGGTTCTTGACCTGTTTCAAATGTTCCAGGTCGCTCCAATGATTTGTAGAGCCTCTTTTGGTCACTCTGAAAGAGACGATTCTGGTTGAACCGTTTAAACCTCTCCGTATAACGCCGAATCCGCTTTCACAAATCTAAAACCAGCACAGGAACAAACACGGAGAACGACATAGATTTTGCTACAGAGTTTTACAAAGAACTATACACTAACGCTGGAACATATAACTGTGTAAATAAGAACAAATACTCCATCAATTGCACCAATATCGAAGACGAACCCGCACAGGTGGATGCGTTGAAGGTAGCAAGACATCTAAAGAAACTTAAACTAGAAAGAAGCCCCGGGACCTGATGGTATACCAAATGAGGCTTTAAAATTTGGAATTGCTCTGCTAGCACATCTACTGTCCCACTTATTCAACAAGGTTATAAAAACGGGACAAGCACCCGAACAATATTAGGAAAAAGTAGGTCTTTTAATGAATAAAGACAAAACAAAACTAATGACAAACAGTTACTCCAATAAAATTAAACTTGAAGGAGTGACACTAAAATACGTAAACAAATACACATATCTAGTCAAAGAAATATCTTTTCAAGACGGGAACGAAGAAAAAGACGTAGAACGCCGAATGAATATGAGCTGGAAAAAATACTGGCCACTAAAAGAAATTACGAAAGGTGACTATCCGCTCCACCTTAAAAATTGTGATGGATACATGCGTTCTGCGGACTCTCACGTATGGATGCCAGACTAGGACCTACAACACTAAAACTAAACCAAAATTAGTGAGTTGTCAGAAAGCGATAGAATATAAAGCGAGGGAAGCCTTTTAAAAATAAAGAAAATACAAAAAATAAGAAGTATATCTATACGAAAGAAGACCAAACTAACCGACGTCCTGCACTACTGCCTTTGCTTAAAGTGGCGATGGGCTGGCCATATTGCACGTTACACAGACAAGCGATGGACAGCAGAAGTAACGAAATGGAAAGGACCTAACGGAAAAAGGCGGAAAGGACGACCTATGAAGCGATGGAGCGACGACATCGTAGCTACAGCCGGCAAGGAATGGATGAAACTAGCGAAAGACAGAGAAAGGTGGAGTAAACTGGGGGAGGCCTATAGCCAAACAGGGGTTCCTATCCTATAATAAGTGATGTAAATAATAGAAAACAATACTTAAGTGAATAATCATGTGCGAAAATTATATATACTTATATTTAATGTTTAGGTGATGGGAAATAAAAAGGCTTTATTATTATTATTATTATTACATACTATTCTCATGGGTGTCGTAAGAAGCGATAAAGAGAAATTAGCTTTTTTGTTTTACTGTGTGACAATACTTATGACCTGACTGTGTATATGTACATCCATAACTCGAATACAAAAATTCCCATTCATCTCACCAATGTTTGCCCTGTTACGGGATTCGTAAGGTATACAGCCAATAAAGCCAACCCGCTTGCCAAGTGTAAAGATTACGGCAGAACCTGCTTTTAAAATGGTCTTTTGCCATGTGCTTACATTGCATTTACAAACCCTAAATAAACATGATTACATGATACTCCCTTATTAAACTTTTATGGTATTTAAGTTAAAGACTTAATTACATTTTAGCTAAGTGCTAAAAGCTAGACTTTCGAGAACAAGCAACAACTTGTCGAGATAATGTGTTTACTTATAAAGTGGAATTTGGATCTCTGTGGAATATTTGTAATACAAAAAATATTAAGTATTGTCTGGTTTCTATCTTATCCATACGTAAAGATAGAATACTGGGGCGGGGAAAGTTATAGACACTGAAGTTTTTTGTACCCACTTAGAACCTATCCGTTAGTGACGTAAAATGCGATTAAGGAAAAAGTCTTGGAAATGCAATTGGCTACCGAGAGATTGCTGCCATCTCGATAAATACCAAAACTGCTTGACCGGCAACGCATCTGCTATTTCTCCGGCAACGCATCTGCTATTCCTTCGGTATTGCGGATGTTCATGGGCAGCGGTAACCACTTAACATCTCGTGTGCCACCTACTTGTTTGCCTACCTTTTCTATAAAGGTAGGCAAACAGGCAAAAAGGCAAAGTTAGGAAAAAAAAAAAATATATATATATATATATATATATATATATATATATATATATATATATATATATATATATATATATATATATATATATATATATATATATATATATATATATATATATATATATACAGTACATATTTACATAGAACAATATTTACATAAATATAAAAATGCATGACTGGAGTACAACCACATGGTTGTCCCTTGCGTGAATTTAAGCTTCGAATGCAGGATCACCGGATATATGCTAGACCTCTGTCTACCCCTGTATTGGGAATTGCGTGAAGATATTTATATTCATATATTATTAATTATATATTACAAAATTTAGTACATTATACATTATTTCAATACCTACTACTTTAATATAAATAACTACTTCAGAAAACTATTTTATATCAGAGCATAAAATTTTTATTTTCCCCAGCTCGATGGGGTGAACTTGTTTCAGTAATTTTCACAACATCTTATTTTCTGACGAAGCTCATTTCCCCCTAAATGGACATGTAAACAAACAGAATTGTAGGTATTGGAGCAGCGAAAATCCTAAAGCTAAACATGAGAGGCCACTTTACTCTCCTAAGGTATACAGTTGTATGGGCTGCAATTTCAGCAAAAGGAATCATCGGACCTTACTTTTTTGAAGATTCTCGAGGCCGTTCAATTACTGTTAATTCTGCTGAGTGTGTGAAAATGTTACGAGAGAGTTCTTAGCACCGATGCTACTGGAATTTGCTGGCTATAATCGTAACACATGGTTTCAACAGCCACGTGTCAACATCGAACGAGTCCTTGCCGGTGGTCAAAGACATGTTTCTTTGATGATTCATGAAACTTTTAATAAAGCTTCCAAGTTCGTGAACACGGTTCATCTTTAGCACCGATGAAGTGTATATTCATTAAATTATACCTAAATATAACCTAAATATCACTTTGGATTACTGAAGTTCGTTTGAATTAATTTAATTTAATTAGGTAACTCTTCAGGACAATTTTAAAGGGCATCCCGCTTTTGAACGGAACTGTCACCGGACGGTAAGTTTTAGCCGGATATTTGACGAGAAGGTTATTCCGCCATCAGTCGGTGTTCAATATTCAAAGCTTTGTAACGTCGTCGCCCTTTACGACAACTACAAGAAAAAAAATCATGGCTTTTGCAAAAATTTTGAACAAATCAACGTAAGACTATAAATTCTTACGTTGACTCGTTCAAAATCTTTTATATTTCATTTATTGCAATAAAATTGTTTATTTATAAATAATCTAATAACAATTGAAGAGACAAATGGATCTGATTAAACAACAATAAAACGTACGCCGAAAGAGAAAGGGAAAATTGGATTTCATCAAAGCCGTGATCGGTAATAAGAGCACTTGTGTCAGCCATTGGATGAGTCGGTTCTGAAAGTGACATACCTATGGCTTTTAAGTCTTCTTTCACTCAAAACACTGTGTGGTTATAATTATTGAACTTGATAACGTACATCTGTGTATTACTAAGAAGCGTTAAAATTATTATTACTTAATAAAAATATCTTCACGTCATTCCCAACTCAAGCAGAGCAGAGTAGACAGTGGTCTAGAAGATTGAATCGTTTCGGCCCTCTTTCCACAGAACATATTTTTGGGACAACGTGACAGGTGGTTAACCCGTCGCTGTCTTAATGTTGAAGCCATTGATATAATTCGTATGTAAGTTTTTTTGAAACAACCCACTGGTACGAACCTACCATTTGGGGATCGAGGTCTGTTTATTGGAATTCCGACCTCCCGACTACTCGAAAATCGTGACAAATAATATATAATAATATAACGAAAAAATAATTGGGTAATCGAGTGAAAAAATTATGTACGAATTTCATCGTTGGCTTGGACATCAAGACGGCGACGGGCACACCATCTGTCACGTTGTATCGAAAATATCTTCAGTGGAAGGTGGGTCAAAGAGACTTAATTTTAATTATATTTTGGTAAACATTTTTAGTTTATATAAATACATAGTAAATATCTTCACGCCATTCCCAATACAGGAGTAGAGAGATCTAGAGGATACAGATACAGAGGTCTAGAAAATTAAGTCATTTCGACTGACCTTCCATAGAAGACATTTTTTTGGGACAACGTGACAGGTGGCGAGCCCGTCGCCGTCTTTCTATCCAAGCCAACGATATACACATACGGCTTATATAGGTTTCACTGAAGGTGTCGATGAAAGAAGCTGAATTTGTGAGGATTTTATGTTATATTTGAATAATCATATTCAAATATAATTTAAATATATATTTGAAATTTAAAAAAAAAAACAATTTTATGTGATTAAACTAAAGAGTTAAAATTTCAACTGACACGGGCTATATCAAATTGTCTATTGCAAAAGGGGTAATAGATGTTGTCGGTGCCAATAAACAAGGCATAGGTAATAAAAGAGAATACAGATTAAAAATTTCATCTGATGCGTGTAAGACACGGTGACTAGGAGGTAAGAGTGTCGCCACGGATCGGCGAAGGTCGCGGTTTCGAATCCCGCCCGTGTCAGTTGCAATTTTAACTTTTTTCTCTTTTGTTCTCTTTTTTTCTCTTTAATTTAATCACATAAAAGTTCAGCATGAATATGCTTTAAATATCAAAAAAAATATAATAAAATTAAGTTGGCGTTATCGTATTGAGAATTCCTAACTGAAAAGTCAGGAATATCAAATTGTCAGTTGCAAAAGGGATAATAGACGGCGCCGATGCCAATAAACAAGGCTTAAGTAATAAAAGAGAATACAGTTTTAATATTTCATAATACGATAATATGTGTCCAGCAGCTAAGGTTCTTTTGCAACATAGTTAAATAAAACAATTTGAAGCTTTTCTTTTTATCGTCACGCATTTCCAAACATCAGGGTAGCCAGAGGTCTAGACAATTTAGTCCTTTCGACCCAGATTTTACTGTATATTATTTTTAGGACAACGGGACTGGTGGTGAGCCTGTCACCGTCTTGTCACTATCCATGCCAACCATATAAATTATACATATGTGTTGATAAAACTCATCAGCACGGGCCTACCTCCTGGGGAATCGAACACGAGTATCTTGACTCGAATTCCGATCACCGAAACACTCGGCTCTTAGATGATTACAAAACAGTAAATAATATATCGTTTCATACTGCTATTTCAACTAATACATTTTGAAAGCTTTAAAGCACTCGGAGTTATAACGTTTACAGAGCAAATACAGTCAAGTACACTCTCCATGTTAACTTAGTTTCAGATGCCCATAACGTTAATTATTTCTAAATATATTAAGCAATGAATCTTTTTTTCGGTCTGCAATAGTCCACTACACGCCATAGGCCTCTATAGAAACTTAGCAAGCGAATTGGCGATCACAGTGCACGGTACGTTGCAATTAAGTTCTTAATGTTTTTCTCTTAGGCACCCCTCCGTTACCCACGGGAATAAATTAGGACGCATATTCTATAAAATAGTTTAAAAACAATACAGGTTGTAGGCTCGTAGCAATAAGTTCTCTAAAACTTATACGATTTATACGGCTACAGGCTCACTATTTGTCACGTTGTCATGAAAAAATGTTATCAGTCGAAACGACTTTTTCATCTGAACCTCGTAAAGCATGAAGAAAATGTATTTTTGATATTAAAATTCATCGTTACAGACTAGTACAAACCAGAAGATACCATAAGCCGAACCCGGTTGCTCTTATAAAAAATTATATTTAATAAATTAAATACGAAAGGGTTCGATTCTTCGACGGGTCAAAGTACCAAACAGCTTGTTCTAAATTATTTTAGGTCTCAAACATGTGTGGTACCTTCGTTTTACCGATTCTGAGTCGGTACTGACTTCGGGGTTAGAGAAATGTTTGCAATTTTGTTCCTATCTTTGTAAGTATTTATCTTATAATATGTACGAGTGTTAAAAGTGATTTATAATGTAATGCAATGTCACCAAGACATGGGTCTTGTATAAAAATATTTTTTATTTAAATATTCAGTCGACAATGTAATGTGGTCAGTGAAATTTCTTTTGAACATTAGCTTGAGCGTTTTAGATTCCACTATATTTCATTTTCTTTCATTCAACTACATCAATCTAAGAAAACAATATTTTCATAAGAAAATATCTTCGGTGGAAGGTGGGTCAAAGGGACTTAATTGTCTAGACTAGACCTCTGTTTACCCCTGTATTGGGAATTGCGTGAAGATATTTATTCATTTATTTATTATAAGAAAGCGGTATGAAAGCCACACTAGCTGAGAGTTTCAGAAGACACAAAATCGAATCAGGAGACCCGTGTTCGCGGTATTAAATCTCCCGCAACAGTTTAATTTTTAAAATTTCTTTTCAACGTAATGATAATAATTGATTTTTGAATAAGGCAAAACACTGCTTTTTGCTAGTAGTGACCTCTTCTAGAGTTGAATAACCTTATAAATACATACATTTATACTTAGCTCTGATCCCAAAGAAAGCAGCCTAAGCATTCGTATTATGGAATCAGAAACATCGAAGGTACCACAAACATCTAGACCCGATAAAATATAGAAAAAATGTTTTTTGTATTTACATGACTGGGAATCACAAAGCTGGTGACGCCATTAAAACTGGTGATCACCACTCGTTCACTCGTCGCCATCCATGAAATACATAGTACATAAAATTCCCATAGCATAATGCCTTTTAGAATTTTTTTTTTTTTGCAAAAGGAATCGACTTACGTAAAATCATCTCATAACAATACGGTTATGCATTCTACGCAGTCTATAGCATAAAATAGTTTATAGCCGAGCGATACGTTAAGTTTCCTCACGTCTACCGCACTGCACGAGTTGTTTCAACGAGCTAATGCAATAATACTTTGCTGAAAGTATTAAGAGGAAACATTAATTTGCTTTATATTAAATGACATACTTAGTGTTCCTTTTCACTGTTTCAGACCTTAATATGAAATATCAGGATACCATGAAGTCACGATAGCCGAATAGGTGATCGGAATTGGAGTCCAGAGACCGGAATACGATCCCCAGGTGATAGGCTCGTAACAATGTTTTTTTTTTTTACTTATATTCGATTTATATCGTTGGCTTGGACATAACGATGGCGGCGGGCTCTCAACTCGATTCTCTTGATTCGAATTTCAATCATTTAACCACTCAGCTGTCGTGAACATATGGGTTGTTCACATTAGGCCCAAAAAAACCTGGAGGTACTTTTTCCATAAAATTAAATAATAAAAATGATATTGGAAAGATATTTTCTTAACTAAAGATGCTGCACCGTCAGCGTATTAAGGCTTGAACGTCTCAGAACATAGGGATAAAATTGAAAATATACACATCATAGAGAAACTGATTTTCGCAACGTCATAACTGTGATCGAGAGAGAATGATTGAACTGAATAAGGCTCTTTCTTATCAGTTATAAATTTCTTGTAAACTTTATTAGTGTATGCAATGAAATTTTATGGTTGCATTTTATTTAAATAGCTTTATCAAAATTTATATCATTTATATAGCTCATAGAACTGGTTACTAAACGTAACCAGTATCATCCCAATGGCATAATTTAATAACAATATAAATTGTTCATATAATTGATTTCTTCTTAATTTTTTCAGCATTAATTAACTCAAATATAAGTCACAGATAAAACTAAGTTCATTTAAAATTGTGGTAGCATTGATAAAGATACGTCAAGATAATATAATAAGGGTGGTAATCACATGGCAAATTAAAAAATTTAACATTTATAGAATCTGTAAGCACTTCAGTAACATTTAGTTCATCGGTAACAACTATCGTCAACACGCTCTCGAAACTAACTCGCTTTCAATTTAATTTGAACGAGTTTGAGACCTCTCTGAACTAGTCTGAACTTTAAATGAATTTTCACGAAAATTTAAGGAAAACATTGGTTTTTTTTTAATTCCGGCAAATTTTTGTTACATACATAAATACACAACGGCCTAAAGTCCACTGCTGGACATAGGCAACGCTCGTCAAGCGGATTGGCGATCACAGTCCCATAAATCTTGCATCTTAGACGCTGCTACCCGTCACCGGACTCCTTTTTTGATGCGATATTTTTCGTGATTGTTAACCCACCATCTGTCGGTAGCCATAGAGATTGTCACACCTGGCGGCACCATGAAAACCGGTAAATGCTACTCGTCCATGAACCTCGTCAACTTATTTAAACCAGTAAACTTATTTAGTTGCTTGATATGGCTTTTATTATTATTTTTTATATTATATTTAAGAATATATTTTTATATTATATTTAAGAAGTCACTATAGCCGAGTTGTTGGATGGTCGGAATTTCGAGTCGAGAGACTCGAGTTCGATCCCCAGGTGGCAGTACCAATGAGTATTTCAAAAACTTATGTATGAATTTTATCGTTGGCTCGGACATAAAGACGGCGACGGGCTCACCACCTGTCACGTTGTCCCGAAAATATCTTCGGTGGAAGGTGGGTCAAAGGGACTTAATTGTCTAGACTTGACCTCTGTCTAACCCTGTATTGGGAATTGCGTGAAGATATTTTTTTTCAAAGAAAATAAGCTAGTAAAAGAATAAAATAAAAAAGTGATATTTTGAATCTATAATCGATTGCGCATCGACTGTATCTCAACTACATGATAACATTTAGAATCTTATATGGTTATAAACGATTTTAAGTCTCATCAGTTTAATAAAATGTGTTATTTAAGTGGCATTTACGTAACGAAATTTTTAATAAATTATTTAATAACTCTGTAATATGAAGCGATATTCATAAGAAGGTGTACATCTTCACGACCCATCTTCCACAGAAGATATTTTTGGGACAATGTGACAGGTTGTGAGCCCGTCGCCGTCTTAATGTCAATGCCACCGACATAATTCGTACATAAGTTTTTGAAAAAACGCACGTTTCGTTTTCGTGCACGACGTGACTCGAATTCTGACCACCTAACCACTCGGCTATCGTCCCTTTTTAATATTATTTTTAATATTAATTTTACTAGCGAGTCTGTTTATTTCTATACACTGTACAAATACTAATTTGTCTAGATGTAGTATATTTCTTGTCGTGATATCTTAAGCCCGTGTATATAATTTCTTACTTCGCACGAAAAAAATCAATTTCATATATGTAGAGACACGGAAAGGGTGATTATATTCAAAGTTTTATATTGAGATCTTAAACAAATAAATAACATAAATATCTTAAAACAATTCCCAAAATAGGGGTAGACAGAGGTCTAGACTAGACAATTAAGTCACTTTGATCCACGTTCCACCAAAGATATTTTCGGAACAACATGGCAGGTGGTGATACCATCGCGCTTTTTATGTCCAAGCCAAAGACATAATTCCTACAAAAGTTTTTTAAAAATCCCTTCGGTACGAGCCTGCCATCCATGCGGATCGAACTCGAGTCTCTCTGCTCTGGTCTCTCTGCTCTTCTGCGTTTCATCTGGTGAGTGTAGGTAACCGGAGGCCCACACACTCCCATTCCCCAATTCTGGGGGAGGGGGGCACTCTAGGGGCTATGCCTCTGGTATTGCGGGTGTTCATGGGCGGCGGTAATCATTTTCCATCACGTGAGCCACCTGCTCGTTTGCCTCCTTTGTTTTGCTTCAGATTATTGTTTTCATTGGTTTTTTACTTAGATCTCATTTTTAACGGCTACTGAAATTTTCTCAATCTATTTCCTAGATGTCTCAAGTTGCAGGAATTGAAATTTAGGAATACTTATTTAAGATATTATTTATCTTTTTGTTCTATGAAATCACGGATGTTACTCGGCGAATGTCTCTCAATATTAGGTTTATTAAAATTATTGTAAGAAAAATTAAGAAATAATAAAAAAGACTGAAAGTCAGAAATAAAGGTACCAATTGGGGCTTTATGGATACAAAATAAAAAGTATAATATGTATGTAATGAATACAGTTTATTTTTTTTCCATTGAATTTCGGATAATTTGAGAAATTTGAAATATTATATTGAAACCGGAGTAAGAATGATCCGACCCCTCTCTTCCCGTGAATATCCCAAGGGGCGACTTAGGTCTTAATAATGTCAATGACTACCGACAGATGACGTGATAACCATCTGAAAATATAGGGCGGAAATAAGAACACCGGTAATAAGAAAAAGAAAAAATATGCAGAACAGTCAGGTTTTTAAGTATAATGTATTAAATTGAATAGCACACGTGTTTGTGTGTCACCCAAATCGACCATGGTCTTCCTCCAAGCGACTACAACAGCAAAACATGAAAGCATTAATAATAATAAGCTATATAGCGATATACTAAGTTTTAGAAACTTTAATGGCATAAAGCAGAAATAACTTTTAATTTATTTATTAGTAATGTAATTGGTTATATTTTTCTTACCATTTATTTTTAATTCTACATTGTTGCTAAGTAATTTATGTGTAATTTTTTGGACATTTTGCAAATAAACATTCTATTCTATTATATTATATTCTGTTATATTTTATTATATTCTATCTGAAATAAAAATAACGGTGGTACGCCTGCAATACCTCAAGATAGTGAGCAAGATCGCGATTAAATCCGTAAATCGTTTTATTTAAGACGTGTAGCATTCGCGTAAACACAAGAAATCCCTGTTCTATCTGTTCTGTTCTGTTCTGTTCTATTCTGTTCTGTTTTGTTGTGTTCTGTTTTATTCTATGCTGTTAACTATTAAAACATGATTGACGACCCTTCATCCTAGTTGATAGTGACCATAACTTCGGAAGGTTAGCGTTATTTTAAAAGATTTGAATCCGCCTAAGAGCAAACATTTATGTGATGAATATGAATGTTTGTATTAGAGTCACGAATGTTTATATGTATATACGGATAGCTGTCTATATAAACGTGTATGTTCGTTAATATATTGTAGCGTTACCCTAACTAATATCTAATATTAAGACGGTGGTATATGGATATTTCCACCACTCATGTTATCCCAAATAAGCATCGGTGGAAAGTGGGTCGAAAGGACTTTAATTTTTTTTAACAATCTTAGAAGCTACAACACAAAATCCATAAATAATATTTTTAAACGATGTAAACCACACCTTGGCCAATACTTACTTACTTACTTAGCGGCCAGTTGAAGCATATTGTAGGATATAGGTCTCTCCCACGGGGTGTATTTGCCGTAATAGCCACGCGTGGCAAGCGGATTGGCAATCGCGGCACCAGGCCACTCGAATCTCAGACGCTGCTGCCAATCTTCGGTCTGATAATTTTGGTGTGAATAGTTTTCAGAGATAGTAATCCCGCCATCTATCGGGAGCCATAACGATATTCAAGGCTGTTAACCTTAGTCGCCTCTTACGACACCCACGGGAAGAAGAGAGGGATATATTCTTACGCTGTTGCCACACGAGACCTAGGCCAATAACATATTCTTATTTCATTACTTGTAATTCTAAATAGTTTAAGAGGATATTCACTTAAATATTTAAACAAAATAAATACATACATAGATAAGGACAACATCACACACACACACCTCTGATCCCAAAGTTAGCATCTTAAGCATTTGTATTATGGAATCGGAAACTATAAAGGTACGGCAAAAAAGTGAGACGATAATTAATCTTATATATAAAATTCCCGTGTTAGTTATGTTAGTTAGTTACCTTACTCCTCCGATACGGCTCGGCCGATTCTCATGAAGTTTTGTATGCATATTGGGTAGGTCTGAGAATCGGACAACATCTTTTTTTCACCCCCCTAAATGTTAAGGGTAGTCGAACTCTAATTTTTTTATAACATTAATATAACATTAAAAATACATAAAACCCAAAATTATTACCCCTCTACGATCAACCCCTATTTTTATATGGAAAAACAACGTTTGCGGGTTTAGCTAGTTAAATATCAAAACTAACAAATTCAAGGTGTCAAATAATTACAAAAACGTTAAGACATCTGCCTATCCCACAGGCAATTGCGGAGATTCAAAAAAGTGAAATAATGCAAGTGTCAATAACAGTAAAAATTATGAGTCAGTGAAATTTCGGTTATTTTACAAGTTGAAGCAATTGTCGCGTTGATAATCTCTTGTGTAAAAATGAAACGAATGCGATACGAAACTGGCTTATATCACATGATTTACTTCGAGTTGTTTCAAATCAAAAGTGCGCACAGAACTATGCGAAAACGTGAAGCGCAACTGAAAGAATAATATTATAGACAAATAAATATGGAAAAAAATAATATAATAGGCAAATAATAGATAGGGACATCCTGAAATACGTTTTCCCGATCAAAAGCACTTGTGTACGAAGCTACCACAGAAGAAAAAGTGATTTTCTATGTAGACCCATTTGACTATCAAACCCGGAAACTCAAAGCAGACGATACCTTGAAAACCGGTGGGCAGGCCACTCGTCAAGGGAGGTCGTCAAAGATAGAATAAACTGTTAAATGTGAACATTGAGTCAGTAAAATCAATTCACTACAGTATAAAGACTTCCCTCGCAAGAAAGGGTTTGCCATAATTGCCACGCTTATCGAGCGGATTGGTGTTTGCAGCAATTTAGACGCTGCGCCCATTACCGGTAAGATAGATGACGGGTGAAACATATCTGTCATCAATCGATAAGGGTCTATAAGGGAAAGGCACCAAGAGGCGACTAAGGGAAGACACCATTAGAGTTGAAAACGGGTGTCGCATGTTCTCGGGTCTGGCTGTTTGTGGTGCCTTCGTTGTTTCCGATTCCCATACCTCAAGTGCTTTAGCATCTTACATTGGGATCGGAGCAATGTATGTGATGTTGTCCCTATATATGTGTATATATATATATATATATATATATATATATATATATATATATATATATATATATATATATATATATATATATATATATATATATATATATATATATATATATATATATATATATATATATATATATATATATATATATCACCAGCCGAGCGATTCCGACGGAAGCCGTACTGGTGGTCACTGATCAACTGGTGCTCCTCTAAGTACCTCAAGAGCTGGCTGTTTATAATGGACTCCATTATTTTGGAGAATAAGGAAGTGATGGCGATCGGTCTGTAGTTGCCCGGATCTGAGCGGTCGCCTTTCTTAGGGATCGGGTGCATCAAAGCTGTCTTCCATGTCATTGGAACGACTCCTTCAGAGTATGAGTACCGAAAAAGACGAGTTAGAATCAGTGCCAACTCTGGAGCACATATCCATAGCACAATAGGGAAGATACCATCGGGCCCACTCGACTTCTGGATGTCAAGGGAGAGCAGTGCTTTTCGCACTGAGCTCTGAAAGAACCGGATGTCCGGCATAGAGCACTCACTGCATGGGATCGTCGGCGGTGAGTTCTCCCTGTTATTGAGAGTCGAGTTGGACGCAAAAAGAGAAACTAGAAGATCGGCTTTCTCTTTAGCGTCATGGGCCAGCGAGTTGTCCTCCCTGTGCAAAGATGGTAGTCATGGCTGACTGAAATTCCCTTGGACAGCCTTGGCGAGGGACCAGAACGCACGAGTTCCCGAAGGAAGACGAACTAGTTTCTGGCCAATTCTGCCAATGTGCTCGGACTTTGCCGCAGTAATTACTCTTTTGAAGGACCTGGCGACAGAGTTATTCTCCTTTTTAAAAACACTAGTTTTTGAATCCCGAGACGCCGATGCTTTAACCCAGGCCCGGTAGCACTGCTGCTTTTGGCGAGATGCCATTCTGCAGATACCACCAAATTTGATCCACAGAACCACAGAGGAAGGAACGAAGAGTTCCATTCCTTGGAGCACCACATCGTCGACGGAATTCGCAAAGGCGTCGGAACTATCTAACGAGAAGCAAATCTGCCCTCATGGGAAGGATGCAAAGAAAGACCGCATCCCTTCCCAATCCGCCGACCTGTAGTACCACACACGGCGGTGGCATGCACATCCCGACCGCAATGGGCTCACGATGGGCATTTTACTCCGAATTAGGCAGTGGTCCGATGAACCCAAAGGGGCATCAACGGAGACCACAAAGCCGTCCGGATGAGAGGTCAGCAGAAGATCAAGCAGGGAAGGTGTATGATCCTCCACATCCGGAACCCGCGTTGGCGAAGTAACCAGTTTTGTTAGATCATATGCTAAGGCAAAGTCAAAACCAGATCTCTCCGCATGATCAGTGGTTCGACATCGTAGCCATTCGGAATGGTGGGCGTTGAAGTCGCCGAGTACCACGATCTCTGCGGAAGGGATCTGCTGTAGCAAGGAATCCACAGCCATTTGGATGTGGTCGATGAGTCGGTCAGTTTCGGTATTACCGCTGTGGGACCCATAGAGGCACCCATAGACGCGAGGGTGGTCGTCGCTTTCTATGCGTAGCCAAAGGGTGGACACCCTGCCCCTACCTTCAAGGCTGCCGAGGCGTTGAGAAAATATATCCTCTCTGACGTACACACAAACTGCGGCCCCCCGAGAAATCGAGGGGCAGCCTGAGCATCCACACTCAGGCAGCGATAAGTTGCCCGAGCGCGCGTGCCCAGAGGGGATTCTCCAGCACCGGTGGTGGGGTAGATTTTTTTTCTTCCGCTACCATGTTTTGGGGGAGGGTAGTGTATGTGCCTCCGGTTACCTGCACTCACCAGACGAAACGCAGAAGTTTGTTAAACTTCTACTTCACGCCGGTATTCTGTAAGGTCGTGGTACTTCCCCGGTCGAGCCGGCCCATTCCTGCAACAACAAAATCTGATGCGTGGCTCTACCACTGACAAAGCACATTTAAATATTCTCAAGTGAAATGAAATAATAAACATAAATGTGAGGAGCCCGGAGTAAATCTTCTTACGCGGAATATTTATTTTCCTTTACCGAACATTCCTTTTTATTCTCATTCGCACTTTGAGCGAATTTCTTAAAAAAATTCAAACAAATTGTTGCTCATATTTTCAAGGGTAACGCTTTCTCAGATAATAAATACGTAATTTTCTTACTTTAACTAAACAATGTACATTTTGGCGACATGGGACTTATATATAAATATTTCTATATCACATATTTCAGATACATATTGTAGTAAGAAAGAATGTATTCTTTATTTGCTATGGCAATTATAAATAAAATTTTTAACCAAAAAAACTGATTACAAGGATGCTACGTGCATGGTTTTGTTTCTATATTTATTTATTTAGGGGCTTTTATTATATTTGAATATGCCAGCCCCTTCATATCCTAATATAATGTTTTTAATCAACATTCATTTATAAAAACTGAATGCCACAATCAAGAGATTGAATCATTGATGCTGCATGACCATGGCAAATATGCTTTTCGCTGCTACAGAGTTTGGTTCAGCTAATATCGCCTGAACTCCTCCGACGTGCACTCTATTAATGTTATGTCTTTGCATTAATGATTCTCTCTCTCTTTCTCCCGTGTTTCACACATTCCACAAGTATGGTAGAGCCACGCATCAGCTTTTGTTGTTGCATGAATGGGCCGGCTCGTCCGGGGAAGTACCACGACCACACAAAATACCGGCGTGAAGTAGAAGTCTAACGAACTCCTGCGTTTCATCTGGTGAGTGCAGGTAATCGGAGGCCCATACACCCCCCTCCCCCAATTTTTTTTGGGGGGGGGGACACTCTAACGCCGGCAACATATCTGCTATGCCTCTGGTATTGCGGGTGTTGATGGGCAGCGGTAATCACTTACCATCACGTGAGCCACCTGCTCGTTTGCCGGCTTTTTCTATAAAAAAACCACATACGTTACAATTAGGAGAACTTATTTTGACTGACCCATCAGGTATGTGGTCAGTTTAGATAGCGGATTTACCTCAAAACTGATTTTCAGCGCATACCTGTATCTTCCTGTATCAGGTAATGATAGATAACTTATTAATAATTAATCCTAGACCAGATCTGGTTTTGGTGCTGTCCGTTACTAATACCGTACCGTTACCGATAACGTGAAGCTTAGTCTGCCATTATTTGAGATAGTTATCCCGCCATCTGTCGATAGATAACAGGTTTCAACGGAGAGGCTAGTGTGGTATATTCTTACACCTTAATTACATATTTAATGTTTGCTTAATTACATCAATAAGTTATTCTTCTTTGTCGTTACGGTCTTAGTAGAGCTTGTGATCGTCACTGCAGGGTTACAGCAGCCTTGACCAAACGCCTCCACTCCTTCCTGGCGACTGCCTTTCTTTTAATTCAATTAACTGGGAAGTTCTTATCTTAACTCTTACTACACGCCGATGTACATTATTGTATAACTCTCGGATACGCAGTATTTTTTAAATATTTTGAGATCTGGAACTTCTTATCGGTTTTCTTTTAATATATAAGTGTACAAGCAAATTCTGATAAGAGATGCGATGATTAAGATTGCGTGCATTTAAATTAAAAATACGATAAGTATTTTACGTTTGAGATCCTCACAAAAAGCTCTTTCGTTTGATATATCACACGATGCTATAAGTGACCCCTATATTCAGATTTCGCCTACGACGTTAGCCCTCTGCATTTGTGTCACATAAGTTGATATGTGTATCAAATTTCAACTAAAGCAGTCGAGTATATTATATGGAAGTTGAAATTAAGTAGTTCCAATAAACAGAGGTACAATAAGAGTCCTTTTCGCGTACTTTTAACCGAAGTTTAAATGACACCACTTGACAGGTGGTGAGACTATCGCCGCCCTAGCGTTCAAGCTAATAATACAATAAACTTACGTACATATATGAATCTACAAATAAATTCTCAAATATACACCCATAACTCGTGTACAAACATTCATACTCAGGTTTGAATTCGCACCCTTAGTTTTGAAAGTATATTCAATACCAACTCGGCTATCGGGTAGTAAATTTGAACACATCTTTATCTTCACACAAATGCCCAAAAAAATATTGCAGGGTGCCATGCAGGGGTCTAGACTAAGGGGTCTTTTCCACATTTTATTTTTTTTAATTTAATAATTTATACACACACAAATATAAAAAAGAAAAAATAATTGATGTGTGCGATTTACACACGATAGTGAAACTTGAGTAAATCGACAGAAAAATGATGAATATATATGTAACAAGGGTAGTATAATTACAAAGTTTGTTTATTAAATCGTATATATATTTCTGTCTCATTCTTTGTTGTATTTGTATCTCTTAACTGTCATTTTTTCCGTTGCATCCGGCTTGAAATCACAACGATTCTAAAGAAGTTTCATTTCACTCTCTTCAAAAATGTAAAATAAGGAAAACGTTTTATACAAAATAAAGGTACTGCTCTACACATTTCTGTGAAGCTTATTTGGAACAACATGACAGTAAGTATTTCGATCGCACGTGTGCAATTTAATAGCGTTTAAGAAAAAGTTGACGATGTGAGTTTAAAATTTTATTTCAATGTATACTTGGTAACCCGAGAAAAATAAGTAAATATACTACACAAGATAAAATTTAAATCAAGTTTTGCAATAAAAGCAATAAAATCTTTTTAGCTGCGCTTCCTCGTATTTCGCTAAGGCGAAGTTCGCTGCAAGTTGAAATCTTTCAAACTTTGGGTAATTTAACTGTACAAGATAATACTCCGGCCGGGATTATTAGTTTCAGTTTCCCGTTATTTATGATCGGAACCAACTCCCAGAATAGTTTCTATTAGTTTCACGCATAATGTAACTCATTCCCAGAGTTGAATATCTTCAAAAGATAGGGCACAGCGTAGTTTTTAATATTTTTGTAGCCGTGGTAGCATATTGGACGTTTTTTACAGATGGACGAGGTTCTATACACATACCGACGCCACTAAAATGTACATGAAAAAACATTGCACCGATCTCAAAATAAATTGCTAAGGCACTTTTGTTACGGAAACTGAAACAACGAAAGCAATATAAATCCTTAGACCGGAGACAATGTATGTTCTATGCGGGAATAGAATCTGGGAGCTGGATGACATCATGAGAAGTGGTGTGTACGCCACTCGTACACGGCCGTCGAACGACGGACTGTAGCGATAACTTATTAGCACTCGTTGACTCTTTTTGAAATTTCCTTTCTCTCATTATATCACTATAAATTTTCGTTTTTAAGGCTTTTCCCTTAATCATTCCTTCACAACACGCGAAAAGAAAGAGATTACTTTTTCTTTAACCTACTCCATTAAGGACTTGAGTATACATCGGTTTTCCTAGTGAAGTCTCGGATTCGTTTCTCAGGCGGTTATTGTAGAAAGCTAATTTTTCTATATTGTCTCGGTTTGTTCCGATTTCACAATAAAAGTAAAAGTAAAAGTAAAATATTCTTTATTGTACACCAAGACTGACATAGAAATTACAATTATAATGGACATTAGTACAAAAGGCGGCCTTATCGCTTAAACAGCGATCTCTTCCAGGCAACCTTAGGGAAAAGGATTCTTCTAAAGAAAGCGGAAAGGGTGTACAAAATAATACGTATACTACATATATATATACGATATAAAACCAAAGAAATTATATATAAAGGATTAGAAGTTATATGGAAAACAAATTTTCTATAAGCAATAGACGACAGATTATTAAAAGGATAGGTAATGAAGTTTTAATTTAGTTCTAAAGATAGAAAGAGATTGAGATTGTCTAATATAAAGGGGAAGAGAATTCCAAAGTCGTATAGCAGTTACAGTGAAAGAGTTAGCATAGAAGGAAGAAGAGTGTTTTGGAGTACTTAGCAGAAAATTATTTTGTGATCGGAGTGGAAAAGAATGTAAACTACTTAGATATTCAAATCTATCCTTCAAGTAATGTGGAGCATTGGGATTGAACAGAATGCAGTAAAGTAGATGAAGAATATGAGTATTCCTGCGAAGGCGAATTGGAAGCCACTTGAGCTTAAGGCGAAATTCGGAGATGTGGTCATATTTTCGCAACCCAAATATAAACCTTATGCAATAATTCTGAAGCCGCTCAAGTTTGTTAAGTTGCTCTTCGGTTAGATCAAGATAACAAGTGTCCGCGTAATCAAGGATCGGTAGGAGGAGAGACTGAGCCAGCACAATCTTAGTAGGAAAGGGGAGTATGTTGCGCAATCTTCGGAGAGAACCTATTGCGACAAACATCTTTCTGCTTAGCTCACTCATTTGTGGTACCCAAGATAATGTTTTATCAAAAGTAATGCCTAAATTTTTGACCTTGTCACTATATGGTATAACGATCCCTTCGAAAAGTACCGGCGGAAGCTGTGATAAAGTTACACGCGACATTAGTTTAGTGCCTCCAATGATAGTGACCTGGGTCTTCAAAGGGTTTACTTTGAGCCCAAACGAATTACACCAATTAGAGATGCTGATTAGGTCTGTATTAACTAAATTAATCGTGTTAGGTAAATCCTGTATCTTACATTGCAAATAAATTTGTAAATCATCTGCATATAGGTGGTAGAAAGAATTAATACGTGAACAAATCGAATTGATGAAAATAGAGAATAATAGAGGAGACAACACGCCACCTTGCGGAACGCCAGCAATGACAGCAGACCAGTCAGAAAACGTGTCATGTATTCGTATACGCTGCCGGCGTCCATGCAAGTAACTATGAAACCAACCAATTACCCCAGGAGATATGTTAAGAGAACTTAAAACAGCAAGTAGAATATCAAAGTCTACAGTATTGAAAGCATTACTAAAATCAAGCAATGTCAGGACTGTAACTTGTTGATTATCCATACCCAGCCGGATGTCGTCAGTGATTCTGACCAGAGCAGTTGTCGTACTATGACCAGGACGGAAACCAGACTGGAAAGAGTTCAGAAGGTTATTATAAGAAAGAAATTTACTCAGCTGTTGGTGTATAAGGCGCTCAAGTGCTTTAGACAGAAAGGAAAGAATGGATATGGGACGGTAGTCCGCTAAAGAGGATGGGATTTTTTAGGAAGTGGAGTTACTAAGGCGTCTTTCCAAACTGTAGGAAAAGACTGGAATCAAGGGAATGATTAAAAATTTGTGTGATAATAGGAGCAATGACGTCAGTATATGGATGATCATTTTACGACTAATGCAGTCAGAACCAACTGCATCAGATGTAATGGCTAATATATTCTTCTTAACATCACTGACAGTAACTTGGCTAAAAGAAAAAGATGGAAAGTCAGGAGTTGATGTAGCAGAAAGTTGATTAAGAGTGTTTTGCTTCGTTGTATTATTTACAATAGAGGAAGTGAGGAAATGCGTATTGAGCATATTTAAGTCCATATTAAGAGAATCTACATTTTGCTTTGCCTTTCCAACTCCTAAAGATTTGAGGAAATTCCAAACTTTAGTCGAGTCAATTTGCTCAACAACAGATTTATAGATATGGCGTCGTTGACTATCTCTACACACCATGTTGCAGCGATTTCGTACTTTATGATATTTTTCGCGATTGGAATCATTAGGGTTCATACGGTATTTAGTTTTGCCAAATTCTTTTCTCTAATAGTTTTTGATATCCGGAGTGAGCCAGGGTGCAGGAAGATGCTTTATTCGAACCAGACGAATTGGAGCATGTACATTGTACAGTTGTTCGATTAAGGAGTTAAAATTGATATCTGCTCATCAACGGTATCTGCACTCGAAACAACTGACCAGTCGATTTTAGCAGTATCCTCTCTTAACCGATCAATGTCCATTCTACCAAAATTGCGCTGAAGAAGGATCCTTCGCTTACCCTTCGGAGGCTTAATTTTATAGGATAGATAAAGCAAGTCGTGGTAGGAAAAAGCAGAAGCATTACATTGTCCATGCATTGAAACATGGTCAATGGAAGAAACAAGAATTAGATCAAGAAGAGAAGGGGTGCAGTTGGGAAAAGCGTGAGTCGCTGAAAGTGGAAGAATGTGTAAGTTGGTGCTATTTATGAGAGATTTCAGATGAGATGACCTACAGTCGTTTTAAGAAGACATGTATTGAAATCTCCCATGATAATAGTGTGACTATACAGTGAGGAGTACTGTTCAAGTAAAATTTCAAATGACGAAAAATAGTCAATAGTTAGATTTGGACTGTAATAGACGCCAAGAAGGAGCTTCATATGACCAAATATAATTTCTATAAAAAGATGTTCAGGGCCGGCACGAGACAATGTTTGAGAGGAATTTAAAACAGTGAAAGGAATGTGTGATTTTAAATAAATCGCTACGCCACCACCAGCGCGCCCAACACGATCGTTGCGGATCAAATTATAACCTGGAAGAGAGTAAGCTGAAGAAGCTAAACAAGGTTTTAACCAAGATTCAGATACTAAAATTGCGTGTATATTTTTGTTATCGAATGAGGACAACATTTCAGGGTAATGTGCAGGAATACTCTGGGCATTTATATGAATTGCATTAAAATTTTTCAGTGTACCCGAGAAGAGAGAATTTAGAGTCTCGCTTAGAGAAGGGATGCTATGAAAACTATCATTACTGCTCAATCCGTCTGAATCACAGAAGGAAAAAAACTGTCGTCTAATATATCATTACCAGTAATCATTGAAAGGTGAATAGTATATGAGTAATGGACAAAATAGACAAAAATAAATATATATATATATATATATATATATATATATATATATATATATATATATAAAAATAAGAATTTAAGAACTGAAGAACCCACCCGCCAGTTGCAAGGAAAGATCTCACTTCATAAAACCTAAATAACAAAAATTACCAAAAAATAATAAAAACAAAAAAATCCTTAAATCTTAAACAATAAGTACACATTTATCTAATCAAAATTAACAAAAGAGAAAAAAAAAGAGTATTATTAAAACAACAAAAACAGTAGTGTTAACAATAATAGGAAGACACAGAAAAGTAAAAAGTACTTCGCAAGTAGTTTCTTCTGTACAGTCATACAAGAATAAATATGGTTATCTGTGTAGTATTATGGTTACCTAATCTATATCTTTGTATCCACAGCAAATATTTCTCTGTGGCTAAGTGTCAAATGTCACTATTGTCATGAAATCTAATATTTTAAGTCAGATAAACAATGGTAAATAAATATAACAAGTAATGTGATTATATACTCTTTGCAATTAACAAACTGTCAATATATTGAAAGACGAAAAAATTGTAAATAGGTTGAGTTATAAAATATGAAAGTGGAAAACAATTTTAACATGCAATCCTAAAACAAAGAGCAAAGTATAAGTAAAATTATTTCAATACATTGAGAAAAAAATTAAAAGTAAATGTTTTATTATTAAATGTTGTTGATTGGGTTAGAATACTTTACAATTTTGTATGAGAAATAAATGCATCGGTTACTTATTCTTGATGTTTCTTTTGGATCTGGAGGCAACGCTGGTAGTGCCTATCGACAAAGGCTTAGCAGTAGATTGAGGTATGCAGTCCAAGTCAGCCCGGCACTCAGCTCTGTGACGTGAACCGTCTGGGGCAATAATATGAATATAGCCGTCTCTTGTCCAACACTTACTGATACCGAATCGCTGCCTTGCATCCATGAACACGCTATGACGACTCTTTGTTAGAAACTCTGACTGAGTTATACCACTACCTTTGAGAGCAGTCTTCGAGAACCAAATCTTGTCTCGGATTGCAACATCTGAAAACTTCACTACTATTGGCCTGGGTTTCTTACCGGTGGTACGTCCCATTCGATGAGATGACTTGATGCAGGCAGCAGAGAAGCCAGTCACACCGAGATGTTCATGTACAATGTTACACACCTGGGTGGTTATATCTTCTGACTTTTCCTCGCTAACTCCATGAAAAAGTATCATTTTACGGCGTCTACGCATCTCCTGTCGATCAAGTTCTGTGCTGAGAAATTCAACCTGCCTCTGTAAGGTGTTCATGGCAGAGAGCACAAAGGTCCGGAAACTGTGAAATTCTGAGCCCAACATGGTATTAGTTGTCGGTGTACTGTCGAGGCCGTGCTGAAATTCACTCATTTTCTGTTGGAACATATCTGCCAAGGCGTTAAGTGATTCTTTAACTGAATCCATACTTGTTGTGTAGTGACAGTGCAAAACAAACAAAACTGTTTATGAAGTGATGTCAAATTTGAAGTTTTTGATAGGAAAATACTGTACGGTGGGTGCTCTTAGTCACATATATTATATTCCAAAAAAAAAAAAACGTAAAAATACTTCTGTTTTTAATTTTAAATTTAAAAATTACAGAGCTGTTATCAAAAGATGTTAACTTTTACACCTACCGCCCAAAAAAAAAAAAATAAAAGTGGTTTAGCTACCTACATTAGGCGCATAGCGATACTGTCGATACTGTCCGTATATTATATTTTTATTAATTAAAAAAAATTCTTACGGCGCAGCCACTCTGCGACGGACCGTATAATTTTTTTGACTTTATATTGCACAGTTCATATTTTTAGTAATAAGTTATCGCTTTTCGAGATTGAAAACCCAACGGTAATAAAGCTGTTATATGAAGGTTTGGCTTCAAAAATGGTTTCAAACAAAACCTTTTTTTTACATACATGATTCAAAAAAGGAATCGTAGACAACATTATATGTCGCAAGCTCAGACAACATAATCCTTGTATATTTTGTTCGTACGAATCATGAAACCTTGCATTTTTCGTGAAGCTCCAAAACTTATTTTATGGGAAAAGGAAATTCAAGAATCCATAAAAGTCGGATGTCTGATTAAATTTGACGAAATGAAGAATAAAATAAAAAAACGCAACATAAAATGTACCGCTCGGGGTCATAGCGGCGAAATGTGATGTCGGCTGTCGCATTGTGTAAAATATTTTAATTATACTCGTATGAATGTTTGTTTCTTGTACGTTTATTTGTATCTTGCATTTGGATGATAACCGAGCTATACACTAGATTTTTTGTAAATAAATCTAAATAAATAGGGAGTTAGTAATAATAGTATTAGGGTAGTTATAATAATTATATTTTTAAACAATAATTAAAATAACAAATATCTTTACGCCATTTCCAATACTGTGGTAGGCAGTGGTAGAGACAATTTAGACTTTTCGATCCTCCTTCCACCGAAGATATTTTTATATACAACGTGGCAGGCGGTGAGCCTATTACCGTCTTAGTCTTAGCGTTACATTTATACGTCTCTATATAGATAATTTACGTATCTATATAGGTAAGTGTTAAAATGACTCTACAACGTAACGGGGTTGGTATCCTAAGCTTCGAAGTTGCCATTGCCGACTAGAAAAACCTTACTAAGAAAACTAAAGACGAACCCATGAAATGAGAAAATTATAGAGATCGTCTATAATTTCCTTTATAAAGTAATAATTTAATTTAACTTCAGAATTTAACCTTTATTCAATCAATAATCAAAGACTATATTTTTACTCGAGGCTACATCAAGTTTGAACGAGTAGGACATTTACGAAAAGAAACGTTACAAAATACTCCTTGCTCGGATACATTTTATTAAATTGTTAACATTTCTCTGTAAATTTCTTTTCTTAGGGAAATATAAGATTTCAATTTTGTAAGCTGAATTATTAAGATACGGAGATTAAGCATAACACCCAAAATTTTGTTTATCTAAAGTTCAAGCAGAATCCATGTTTAATAGTATTTTTAACACGCTATTATTAGCTTGGTATGTATCTATATAACGAAATCTTTGAATGCGATTTCTATTGGATTAAAACGTCAGGATTGAATCCGAAAACTTATGAAGTATCGATGACAGTACAATAATTTTGTGGTGATAACTGCATCTCCAGATAAGAAACTCGCTAGTGGCAAACAATTCAGGAAAGGAGTCGACATCCTACATCGCGCTATCGAAGTTCCTACAACCCAAAGCATATATATGTCGCAGACTCAAGATAAGGCTACAATTTTGGTTACAACGCCATCTATTAAAAGTCTTCGGAAATGTGCAAGTAGTGCACTTGAGTAGGGTCGACACAGGAAGTGACAGAGCGGATTTGACTACTGCGTGTTGTCAATGTCATTTGACTTCTGATATAAAGTGTCTTCAAAATATTCACGAGGCTTCACTTTCGAAATGGACGGCAGTGTGAACGGTCATTTTCCTATTATCAAACTTAATGCGTATCCACCCATTTAGATCAGTTTTCTGATATGGTTCAAGACGGATTTAACAACGATTTGCCTCATGTGATCTACCCTACGCCGACATCAGAACCGGGATGCAACTCAATCAGCCCACATGGCGTGAGAGATCAAGATAACCAGAACCGCAACTTCTTGGCGATTACACAAGCAATGCGGACACCTTCTGCGAGTACGGATTTTCGTCTACCCTCTATGAAAGCGAGCGACGGTACGGTGGTTGCTCTTTTGAAAGAAAAAGAGTGGATATCTACATCGTGAACGCGCCAGCTGGATTCGTCCATCACTGTGGTGAGCAGTTTCATTTTTATTACGATTCTGGAGCCGAATGCTCGCTTCTTAAACAAACTATTTCTTGTAAATTTAATGGTAAACGACTTTAAGAAACTGTGACTCTAACAGAATAGAAACGAAACAAAAAAAAGCTTTATCATAAGTATAGAGGTTCTTTTAAAGTTATGAAGGTACTAGAAGGAGACCGATACACACTACAGGCATTAAACTCAAGGCGTACATGCAAGTACGCTCACGATAGGCTTAGCCGAAAGCCCGAAACAGAGCAAATCATAAGTTAGACCAACAATCTAGATACTATTCCGGAAGATGAGCAAGATGAGTCTGCTTGAGACTTGGTTAGGTAATATTTCATTCAGGTTGATTGTTGTGTAGAGTACAGTCTGTGAGAGCCTTGGGGAACAGTGGACCGTACCAGTCTATTACGTAGTCCAGTAGAAATCGGTATCTACCATGTGGAACGGTAGTCCATGGATACGCGGTACGTGTGTAGATTTGGTGTAGGTCGGGTTTCGGAGGAAACCGTAGAGTCGTTGGACTTGGCGATCCCTGATGGGGATGCGCGGACTTGGCGATCCCAGTTGGTGATGCGCGGACTGTGTGACCCAGGTGGGGATGCATGGACTGGGCGATCCCAAGAGGGGATGCGCGATGATGTGTACACGATAATTAAACCGCGAATGAAATATTACGGCTGTGTTAATTTGTGGTAAATGTGAAGTTTCTTTTTACTGTTTTGTGAATTGTGAATGCTCTGTTTTGGTTCATTAATGAAAGTGATTTTCTTTGATTTTCATTATTTGTGCCATGTAGAGACATTCAATGTTTTAAAGATAGTGATGCTATGATTAAGTCTAGCTATTTGAATCAAAAGATGTAGTTTAAAGAGAGAGTTTTTATCGACCCAAGAGTAAAAACGAGTTTGTTTCTTTTGTGGAAAAGAATCAAACCGAGGTACTGTGCGAGAGTTTTCTTTTGTTTCAGAATAACACACGAGAACGTGTGCTTCGTAGGATGGCCGTGTCGCAGACTCAAGATAAGGCAACAATTTTGGTTACAACGCCATCTATTAAAAGTCTTCGGAATTGTGCAAGTAGTGCGCTTGAGTGGGGACGACACAGGAAGTGACAGAGCGGATTTGACTACTGCGTGTTGTCAATTTCAGTTGACTTCTGATATAAAGTGCCTTCAAAATATTCTCGAGGCTTCACTTTCGAAACGGACGGCAGTGTGAACGGTCATCTTCCTATTATCGAACTTACTGCGTTTCCACCCATTTAGATCAGTTGTCTGATATGGCTCAAGATGGATTTAACAACGATTTGCCTCATGTGACCTACCCTTCGCCGACATATACAAGTGTGGCTCCCGTGTGGAAACGGTGTAAGAATATTACCACTCCCTTCTTTCCCGTGGGTGTCATAAGAGGCGACTAAGGGAAATAGCCTTGAATATCGTAATGGCAACCGGTAGATGGCGGGATAACCATCTCTAAAAATATCAAATCAAAATGATCAGAACGCAGATGAGCAGCAGCGTCTGTGGTGCGAGTGGTCTGCTACTGCGATCGCCAATCCGCTTGCCAAACAAATCCTCCTTATGGGAAAGGCCTATGTCCTGCAGTGGACTTTGATTGGCCGTATGTAAGTATGTATGATAGCACACTGGCGAAGACGTCCTCTCCTGGTCATGAATATCCTTTCTGGCAAATGGCAACCCTTTTCCTGCAGCACATCATCCGCTACACTGGTGAACCAGACGTTATCGTTGAAAATGTAAGTGGCTTTGTAATGATATGATGAGAGAAAAGAACTTTCAAAATCATGTTTAAAATAAAATAAATGTATAATATAAAAAGCTATCTATATGAAAAATTATGTTTCTACGATAACTTTTTAGAATGTTAATTGGAATACCAATAAATAAATTTATATACCAACGATATAGTAACTGAAAATCCTTGTAAAGATCCAGCAATGAACTATTTAAATTATTGCATAGACATCGATCTGAAATAAGTGAGCGAAATTTAAAATTATATCAACTTTACAAGTATTTCATATTCAAAGTTTCCATTACATAAAAAATTCCGATACATAATAAGGGAGCGTGTTATAAAAAAGAGAGGTTTTAATTTATCCAAAAATTTCGAAGAAATTGAAAAATAAAGAAAAAGACATGTAGAAAACACAAGACATGAATACAGTTTCCTTAAAAAATTTTAATGAAAATTTACAAATCAACTTTGCGGGCATTTAACCTGAGCGTTGAGTGCTTTTAATCATCTTTTAGCTCATCAGTTGCAAACGCAATTCATTTGTATTGTGTAATGAAAAGTCACGTGTAAATAAGTTTTATGAAAAAATACTGTGTGTATGTCACGATAGCCAAGTAGGTGGTTGATCCGTTTCCGTCACTTACAACACCCTCCGTATAAAAGGGGAGGTAATATTTTTACACCACTTCCATCGAGCGTTACTTTTCTAAATTAGTATATATATGCACATAAATATATAAATAGATAGCGACTATATCACATCTACTCTTCTATTCCCAAAGTAAGGAGCTAAAGCACTTGTGTAATGGAATTGGAATCAACAAAGTTAGCACAAATACCCAGATACGAGACAATGTAAAAAATGATTGTCTTTAGTGTGTCGAGGAATTTGCTCAAAGCTGGCGAAACCGTGAAACCGGCGTGAACGCCCCTCGTCCACAGAGGTCAACAATTAATAAATGAACACAAATGATGCAGAAAAATAAACCAAGGTTAAACAAACGTGTTTTTGTTTTATAAACGCATAACCATCAAAACTAGAAGGTCCCTTCCAAGCTGATTTATTGTAGCTTTTATCAGAACGGAACACGCTCGGACAAGTGCTCCTAATTTATTACAGGAGCCATGTCTTACACCGAGTACAAGTGACCAGTGCTCAGATAATCATAGAATAATAAGTAAAATTTTAGTAATCGTCAATTAAATTTATTTATTTATTTAATTAATTATTCTTTATTGAACATTACCATAATGTAAGATAAAAAAGGCAGACATAATGCTAAGAGCATTCTCTACCTGTCAACCTTAGGGAGTGAGAAAACGATAAAGGCGGTTAGGTACAATAAAAAAATATATTGTGTAAAAATATAACGCTATATTAATATCTATATATAAAAGCGCAATACCTACATTCACATAAATACATATACATACACACACATACATAAATATATATATATATATATATATATATATATATATATATATATATATATATATATATATATATATATATATATATATATATATATATATATATATATATATATATACATACACACAGACATGTATATATACAACATATACATACACAAACAAATACAAATATACAAAACAAAAACATATAACTACGAAACAAAAGATTATAATTAAAATGTTAATGATGACGATAAATCAGGAATTTTTAAATTTTGCAGAAAATGAGCCTTAATTTTCTTTTTAAATGTGGTTTTATTACAGGGCTGTCTTAACTTTTCTGGCAGGGCATTCCATAGACGCGCAGCTTGTATAGCAAACGACGAAGAAATGAAACCGGAACGGTGAAGGGGAATAGAGAGAGTCAAATTCTCTGAAGAACGAAGGTGTCGGTTATGCGTATCACTCAGAAATTGAAAATTATGTTTCAGATTATCTGGATAAAGATTATCGAATAAAATTGAGAAAACCGTTAGTAGTCCTTGCATGTCTTCGTTCTCGAATAGGACGCCATTTAAGCTGACAATGGAATGAAGAAACATGATCAAATTTACGAAGACAAAAGATAAAACGGATACAGTTGTTAACTAGGCGGTCCAGCTTATCTAATTGATTCTCATTAAGATCAGTATAACACACATTAGCATAATCTATAATGGGCAAAATAAGAGATTGCACCAGAGTTACCTTTACCTTGACCGGGAGAAAGTTTCTGAGTCGATTCAAAACACTCAGTTTTGAGATGATTGAACCGCTTATTTTTTGTATATGGGTAGACCAATTTAAGTTTGAGTCAAAGTAAATACCCAGGTTTTTTACTTGTGGTGTGTATGGTATAGTAGACCCATCAATCGTGACATTTGAGAGACAAGTACTATTGATCTTTGCAAGTTGTCGAATACTCCCCAATATTATTGCTTGACATTGATTAGGATTGACATGTATGCCAAACCTACCAGCCCACCTACATAAATTTAATAAATCTGTATTGATTTTCTCAACTGCTACGTTTATATTATGGGCGTCTGCGAATTAATAAAGATGGAGAATAGTAATGGTGACAAAATTCCACCCTGGGGCACGCCAGACAGGAGCAGATGCCAGTCAGATACATCATTTCGTAATTTAACAGCCTGTTGACGGTCACAGAGGTAGGAAGAAAACCATTCACGAACCAAGGGAGAAAAATTTAGTTTATGGAGCATGCTAAGGAGAATGTCGTGGTCAACCATGTTGAACGCATTAGAGAAGTAAATAAGGACAAGCACAGCGACCTTTCTATTCTCCATAGCCTCTCAAATGTCCTCTGTAACTTTGAGAAGTGCAGTGGTTGTACTGTGACCAGGACGAAAACTGATTGAAATTCACTGAGAATGTTATTTATAAATAAAAGTAGACAATTGTTTGTGCACGATAGATTCCAAAAGTTTAGATAGAAATGCTTTACGTCACGAAGAAGGAAATACCCCTGACAACATAGAAAAATTAATAATGTGAGTCATGACTGGCAGGAATTGTTCGAAAACTAAATAAATCATTGCACGGCTCAAATTATCACAGCCCACTGCATTGGATTTGATGAAATCAAATGTTTTACGAACATCGTTATCAGAGACAAGCGAGAATGAAAAAGTTTCCTGTACAAAATTGGCCAAGGAATTAATTTCTGAAATCGATTGAGACTTTATGTTTGAAGAGAGTATAGAACCCACTGAAAAATGTGAGTTAAGGGCATTAAGAGGGAAAGAAATGTTATTTTTTAAAGGAGATTGCTTACCTAAACCAAGAGATTTTAGAAATTTCCAAATATCGGCCGAAAAGGAGTTGGAAATATTATCATAGAAGTATCGCTGCTTCGCTGCTCTTACCATTTGGTTGCAACGGTTCCGAGCAACTTTATAGAGTACCCTATTTTCGTTACACCTGTCACGCTTGAATCGTCTGAACGCTCTATCACGGCGTGTCATTGCCATGCGCACTCCTCTTGTAATCCAAGGGGTTGGCGGCCGCCTCAATCTCATAGATCTCACCGGTGCATGAGCATCAAACAGTTTTGGAGCTAAATTAGAGAAAATATTGACTTTGTCGTCAACCGATGATGCGCCATACACCAAGGAGAAATCGATAGCTGAAGCATCTCTCGCCCACTCCGTAGGATCAATTCTGGCAAAATTTCTAACCAAAACAGTTTCAGGCTCAGGTTTTGGAGATTTTAACTTGTACGCAAGGTAAATCAGATCATGGTGCGAAAAACCGGAAGCAGACAACTGAACATATTTAATCGTTAAATGAGGAGAGGAGGTGACAATGAGGTCTAGCCAGGTATCAGGAAAATTAGGATTATGGTGAGTAGGATCGCAGGGAAGAATGGATAAGTTAACTGAATCCACCACCTCCTCCCTTACCTATTCTGTCATTTCTGATTAAGACAAAGCCCGGCAGGCTGTATGATAAAGTCGAAAGTGGAGGCTTAAGCCAACTTTCAGAAACCAGGATAGCACATTTGAAGCAGAAGAGAATCTCTATCTAGAAAATCAGAATAGTGACAAGGTATGCTCTGTGCATTCAAGTGGCAAATATTAAATGAATACATAAGATTTTCAAAAGTTTTGTTTAGTAGATCACCCAGTGTTTCAGGTTCACTGAACGATAAGCTAATAGAGGAATCGAGAGCAGAATGAAACGAATCATCTTCAGACATCTTAATATGATACAATATCTATAATAATAAATATATAAAATTAATATATTAATAATCATTAAATTATATAAAAATTGCTATAATAAAGACAAAAAAAAACACGCGGGTGCGTACTACCAATCCCGCCGGTTAACCAACTAAAGACGTAACAATATTTGTTAAACTTATTAAAACCTTATAATAAACATTGGATTACATATCAAAACAAAGGAATCCACCGTATAACAACTAAAAGCAAAAACACAATAATAAAGAATAATAAAGAAACAATAATAAAGAAAAATGTAATAAACAAAACAGGGACACTTTGTATATATCATTGGATAATGAACTTAGAAAAAAATATTATAAGAATAAATCATAATATGGCCAAAGCTAAGTATTCAATGCACTACAAGTCACGTGACTGTCATTTGACTGACACTGACATATCTTGTAAACTTCTAATTTACTATTTTTGTCATTGAATAAAGATATACAGTTACCATAATTTAGTGATTTTAAGTAAGCAAAGTAAACAAACCTCAAGAACAGTAAACATAAGTAATGTAAATGAAATGAAAACAAGCAACAGTAAAAAAAATACTAATTAAACATCATTGTAACGACAGTAAATTAAAAGGTAATTATCCAAAGTAAATATAGCAGAATCAATTCATTTGTAAGTATATATCAGTACATATCATATATAATTGCAAGTTAATTCAAAATAACAAATTTTTAAAAATTCTAGTACTTATCACTTCTTATTTTGGACTGTTCTCTCTGGTTTTAGGTTTTGCCCAGAGGAAGCCGCTGTAACAGGTGATGATGACTGACTTGCTAGGTTACTTAATGCAGTCATCGACTGTTTATTCAAGATATCAGGGAATTTTGAAAGATCTTCTTCATGGGTGATGCGATGACGCGTTCCATCCTGAGCCTTTACAATGATGTTTCCATCCGATGTCCAGCAGTTTCTGATACCAACACGTTTGCGAGCCAGCATAAAGAGAGCTTGTCTTTTGCGAGTCAGAAACTCTGACATAGATATTGAAGTGCCTTTTAAACCAAATTTATTTCTCCATATTAATGAACGCATTAGAGGATCCCTAAAACGAACTAACACAGGTCGACACTTGCCTTCAGTATCTTTGTCTAAGCGATGACAAACTTTGAGCTCATTTATACTAAAACTCTCCAGCGCGAGTTTTTCCTTAAAAAGTTTAACTAAATAATCAGAGAGATTATCCACAACATTTTCTTCAACACCATGAAGCAATAGATATTTTCTACGATGCCTCATCTCCATTATTTCTAGAGACTTTGAGCACTCCGATATTTGTTGTCGAAGCAAGGTCATAATACTCCACACTTGTGCTTTAAATGCCTGGAACTCTTCTTGGAGGTGAGAAATGGATGCAGTGGATTGAGGTAATTGTGGTTTAAGCAGTATTTCAAAATCGGATAGCTTTTTCAATAAATTGGCTTCAATAGCTACCTGGTTATATTGTTTATTTTTTTATTTCAATAGTTACCTATTTCAATTACCTCCATACTCTGTAAGATTATGGAGCGTATATTGAACTCGCACCTCTTGGCATACCTAGAATATAACGATCTCCTTAGCGACCGATAGTACGGGTTTCGCCGAAATCGGTCGACTGAGGACCTTCTAGTGTATTTCACACATCTATGGGGTGAGGCCCTCGAGAACAGTGGTGAAGCACTCGCGGTTTCGCTCGATGTCTCGAAGGCTTTTGACATGGTATACTAGCCTTATCAATAAGCTTCCTTCATATGGTATATCCCCTGGACTGATAGCCTGGATAGAAGACTTTTTGCGGGAACGATCTTTGCGAGTCGTTATTGACGGCTGCTCATCGGAGGCTATGGCGATTAATACCGGAGTTCCTCAATGGTCTGTTCTGTCCGCAACTCTCTTTCTGCTGTACATAAACGACCTGCTCGAGCCCGGTCTCTTTGGGTATGCAGATGACAGCACAGTTGTGTTCAGTCCAGACAGGATCAAGTACAGTCTGCTCGGGAGGCCATGGTAGAGCGTATGAATCTTACATTACAGGCAGTTTCCAACTGGGGCAATACCAAACTTGTGAGATTCAATGCCATCAAAACGCAAGCGTATCTGTTCTCCGCCAAAAGGAGCCAGTTCACCTTGGCTCCTAAATTTCAGAATCTCTGGAATACACCGTCCGCCTCCAGTTACTAGGTGTCGAAATCACGTCAAACCTTAACTTTGGGCGGTTCATTGAGTCTAAGGCTAAAGCCGCTGCAAGGAGATTGTGAGTTCTTGCAAAAGTGCAGCGTTACTTTCCTCCGGAACAGCTTCTGATCCTATATAAAGCTCAGGTCCGGTCGGCTGTAGAGTACTGCTGCCACATATGGGCTGGAGCTCCTAAATATCAACTGGCAGCCTTGGACTATGTGGAGGGACCGGCCAAGCGGCTAATCGGTGATCCTGACTTGGTTACTACCAATTTGTCCAGTCTCGAACACAGACGTCGCGTGGCCAGTCTCTCGGTGTTCTACAGGTTACATTTTGGAGAGTGTGCGAAGGAATTACATGAGTTAATTCCCCCTTCCCCTTTCCATCATCGGACAACAAGACGCACGGCGGGTCTCCATCCTTTTGTTGTCGATATACCCTGCATTCGGACGAAGCGTTTTGCTTTGTCGTTCATAATGCGTACAGCAAAGGACTGGAATAATTTGCCTGCATCAGTCTTTCCGTCCGATTACAATGTGGGTGTTTTCAAGAGAAGAGTGAATAGGCTCTTTCTGAGCTAGTGTGCCTACCAACAAAAACTACATCGCCACTTACCATCAGGTGGGATAGTAGTTAAACGCTAGCTTATAATGTTAAAAAAATCCATGACAATGTCATAGGTAGACATTGTTTATGTACAGTGGTGAAGTGCAGAAGGAAAGAAGTGATATTGTGATATAAGTTTATAGGTTAGCCAGTGGGATGGCACAAAAATAACTTTCAAATTATAACATTAAACTTTGTATTATATTTAATGAAAGAACTGTAAGTAAACTGCTAATTTTATTGAAAGTTAACTGTATTAAGTGACTTTATTAATTTTTAAACGTAATTACACTTAGGAGCACAATGTTACTACCGCCGAAAAAAAAAGTTGAATAAGTTAAATATAGGCTCACAGCCTATCACATTGTTCCAAATAAGCTGCGGTGAAAAGTTTTTAAATAATTTTTTAAATTTAGTTTTTAAATATCATAGTCATTACATACATTTGACGATTGACGCACACACCTGTATTCATAGTGTCGTCAACTTTGAGGTCCCTGTTTCGATTGTGGGTCAATATAGAACAACCACTCTTCTACATTTTCTCGGGTATTGGGAGTTTGTGGTACCTTCATTGTTTCCGACTCCATAGCGCAAGTGCTTTAACTACTTATTTTGGGGGTCAGAGTAATGTATTAGATGTTGTCCTTATCTATATGTGAGTGTTTATTTATACGTATAACAGATGATATACGGCCTTTTGTGTAAATAGGCCTCTCCAATACGAAGGATTTGCTACAATCGGCACGTTCGGCGAGAGGATTAGTTCCGGCAGTATAGCGCACCTCAGACGCTGTTGCACATAACCGCTCTGCAAAATATTAATCTTTTATTTTTCGAGATTTGTATAACATATGGCCATCCGATGGTCTTCGCAATTTTCAAGGGGTTGGCCTTAATCATTTCTTAACAAAAGGAATGATGGCCGGAGATGTGGTGGTAATTATTTAAATAACACTATATTTTTAATACTTAATCCTTAACCTTATGAAAAAAAAACTTTTGTTATGTGTATAATATACTTACTATATACCTAGTTATAAATTGTATATAGCGTCAATAACTTTATGGTTTAGGGTGTTGACTGCGCAACGTCGCAGGCTCGGGCCCTCTGAATCCACATAAACCGCTCCTGACACAAACATTGCAGCTTAGTTCAAATGGTTTACAAGAATACTAGCAATGTCATCAAGGGTTTCTTACATAATTTTTAATCAAAGAAAAAATAAAACATCACACAGTGAATAATATAATAAAATAAAATAAGTGTATAATTATATCAAATCCGACGAAAAATAAGCAGTAATTGAACTTTTCTTAGTACACGATGTCTATGTAAAGTACGACATACATATTATATGAATATTATACAAATGGACCCTTAATCAATCGTTCTCCATAACAGACATTAAGCACTTGCCAGCAATTTATCTAATTTGTAACTCACTGAGCGTCTTCATGAAAGCGTAATTGATATTCGATCGTATCGTGTATTTAACTGGTAACTAATTTATCGTGTATTTAAAATAATGTCCCAGCCAATTGCAAAATAAATATTATTTTAACTTATTATTAACATTAATTAAAAATAGATATAAAAATCATTTAATGAAGTAAATTGTAACAACAATAGCTAACCCGTTATTAGGTTAAATAATAAATAAACGAATATCTTCACGCAAATCTCAATACAGGGGTAGACTGAGGTCTAGTCTAGACAATTATGTCCCTTTGACCCACCATCCACCGAAGATATTTGGGACAACGTGACAGGTGGTGAGCCTGTCGCCGTCTTAATGTCCAAGCCAACGATATAACTCGTACATAAGTTTTTGAAAAACCCCTTTGGTACGAGCCTGCAACCTGGGGATCGAACTCGGGTCTCTTGACTCGAAATTTCGATCACTCAACCACTCGGATATCGTGACTTTTTTAGACTAGTTCGATCCCCAGGTAGGCTATACCAATGGTTTTTTTTTTTTCAAAAAGTCATGTACGATATATATCGTTGGACATGAGGATGGCGACAGGCTCACCACCTGCCCGAAAATATTCCTTCGGTGAAAAGAGAGTCGAAAGGGTTTAATTGTATGGACCTCTGTCTACACCAATTTGGAACTTTTTTTACATTGTATTGAGAACAGCGAGATATTTTATTTTGATTTAAAAAGAAAACCTTTTGTATGAATCTGCTCTTCACATACACGTTTATTTTTCATTCACCTTTCATGTTTCGCTGTGAACAAACCGAAGGTTCATTAATTAACGAAACAGCCTTCAATTTGTAAAGTGCAAATTGGTCGCGGTTTTGGATAGGTTTAATGAAAGCATAAATCCCGCGCAAACAATGCGATTTTAATGAACATTGAATGGAACTAAATGGTAATAGGATTTCCTGAGTATCGAGGATCGACATCAAATGAAGTCTGCTGATATATAGGAAAAACATCACTTTCATTGCTCTGACCCAAAAGTAAATAGTATAACAACTTGTGTTATAGAATCAGACACAACGAAGGTACCACAAACACCCAGACCCGATAAAATGAACAAAAACTGTCTACATTAACGCATCCAGGAATCGAACCCGGTACCTCAGAGCTGGCTACACCATGAAAACCGGTGTGAGCGCCACTCGTCCACTGAGGTCGTCGAACACTAAGCTACCTTCATTTTGTTGAGTTTTCGTAAGATTTTCTTACATAATTATTATTATATCTTCAAGCCAATCCAATACTAGAGTAAACAGTGGTCTCGACAATGAAATCGTTTCGGCTAACCTTCCATTTATGTCACATAAGTTTTGAAAATTGCCATGGGTACTATCATCTGTTATTCGTAATCTCGAATCTTAGTAATTTAGCTTATAAAAATTTAAGTCCAAAATTTAGCTACGATAAGCATATATAATAGAAAATTAATAGAGAAACGTCAACAATTTTATAAAACTTATCAGGGCGAGAAGTATTTCGTAACATTTCTTGTCGTGAATGTCTAACCCGTTCCGATGTAGCCTCGAGTAAAAAGATTTTCTTTTGTAGTTGATTGAACGACGGGTAAATTATCAAGTAGATTATACTTTTTAACTAATAAAGAAAAATAAGCCTAACCTAACCTAACGATCCTTTGAAGTGGCATACACAACTTTGTGATCCTGCAAAGAAAACCAAAGAGCACAACCCATCCTTCTACTTTCATTATTTGATTTCATTTCTATTTTCATTATTTCGGATTTCATTATAAGATGTTGACAACGCATCTACACTAACCGTGGCGTTGCGTGTGTATTCGCGTCGGTATTTATTTAACACCTTCAACACCAAAGTTTAACAACTCCGCATCAAAAAAATCACATCCCGAGTGTTATAAGACCCCACCACCTGTCACGTTAAACCAAACAATCTTTCCAGTGAAAGGTGGGTCGCAAGGGTTTAATTGTCTGAAGCTCTATCTTTCCCAGTTTTGTGAAATGCTTGAACAAATTATGTTCAAATAAACTGGGTTTATCAAAACTTTTTGGGGTTTGGCAAAGCTATAGTGATATTTATGGATGAATATTTCTACATATTCATTTATTACTAACTGCCCCCAGCGGCTTTGCACGTAGTTTTACACTTAACGCGGTTCCATAATTATGTTTCTAAAATAAAAGTTGCCTATGTGACTCCTTATAAAATTAGCCATCTATCGGTGACAGACAGACAGAACAAACAGAACTTCTGTTTAAATCGGTCCAGCGTTTCAGAGATTAGCCGGAACAAACAGACAGACAGACAGACAGGCACACAAAAATTTTGAAGTAAATTTTTGTTGTACATACCGTTCATATTCCTATACATGTAGTAAAAAACGGTTATTTCAGTATTACAAACAGATACTCCAATTTTATTTATATGTATAGAACAAGGTAGTTTATCTAATGCATGCCCTTCGGCAACTGCCAACACCTTATAAACTTAATTAATTTCATAATTTCTTCATTATAATAGGTGGCGCCGCTTGGTTATGGTTATAAGATTGGTAATGGTTGTTTTCTAAACGGCGACTTTGAGGAAAACTGTAACTACTGCTAATAACGGGATGAACATCTAAAAAAATACTGGATTAGAATTAAGGAGACCAGAAGCTGCAAGAAATCGCCAATCCGGTTGTCTAGCATTGCAAATAAGCAAACCCTTACTCACTTCTCAGCCCTATATATGTATGTATAGATAAAGTGATAATTAGCAATTTGAAAAGCATGCAATACGATATACAAATCACGATAGCCGAGTGGTTGGGTGGTCGGAATTTCGAGTCAATAGACCCGAGTTCGATCCCCAGTTGGTAGGCTCGTACCAATGGGTTTTTCAAAAACTTATGTACGAATATCGTTGGCTTGGACATAAAGGCGGCGACGGGCTCACCACCTGTCACGTTGTCCCGAAAATATCTTCGGTGAAAGGTGGGTCGAAGGGACTTAATTGTCTAGACTCGACCTCTGTCTACCCCTGTATTGGGAATTGCGTGAAGAAAAGCATGCAGTTCCTTATACGTTACACCTTTGACACATTATTAATGTTAAGTGTTTCAATTGAGGAAATAGACTGCGTATACGTAGATAATAAGTTCTAGCTAACTGTCGCATTTAGCTTGTACAGTGTAAAAGGAATAAATTATTAACAAGGGATGGATGGATTTAGAAGAATGCTTTACTCGCGTCGTAAATAGTCTTACATTTATGCCGTCTTTATGTACAAGCCATATAAATCATTCATAATTTTTTGAAAAATCCCATTGGTACAAACCTACCACCTGATGATCGAACTCGGGTCTCTTGACACGAATTTTGATCACACAACCACTCAGTAATCGTGACTTTTTGTTAAATAACATAGTGATTACAAGAAAAGTCATTAAGAGGTGTATATATAAAAAAGAATATCCTGAAATACTACTAATATACAGAAGTACTACTTCAGTACTTGAAAATAGCATACTCAAGAATATTGGCGAATACGCTTTATTTCCTTATCCTCGTTCCACGACATTAACTTACCCAAGAAAAGATGGCGGCAGCAATTACAACTCCGGAAATTAAGTTAATGTCTACGATTCGCACTATATTATCCAAATCGAGGATAAATAAAATATTAAAAAATATTTGCACGCCTCAAGTGCTCATTATCATATATTTAAACACATTATAAAAAATTACAAAATGGCGAACTTAATGCCTAAAGGCATTCTCTACCAGTCTGCCTTTAGTTTTTGCAGAGAATCTAGTGACTATATAATAATGTACATAATATTAGAGATATAAAAAAATATTATTATCATAAAATTTTAAAGAAATTGAGGACCTGGAATAATTTAAAAGGAAACAAAACGACACATTAGTGTAAAACTAGTCTTATAATTTAAATGAATTTCTAAATGTCAAGTTTTGAGATATTTTTCCCGCTTTTTCATCAGCTAAATGTTTGTCCCAAACGAAATTTTATCCAGCCACCGGAATGCTATCGAGTAGTAAGTAAAGGGACGAGATCAAGGAGAAGAATGGGGTCGTCGTTAAGTTTTTTTTTAAATTAAAAAAACAGTTTTTAATCATGACATTACTCATACAGGCAGTATATAATTACACAAACAATTACACGTACTTACGAAACTTGATGTATTCATCCAATTTAGACGAAAATATTCATGTTCACAACTTTTTTCATTAACTAACTATTATTTTATTAAAATACCCTAAACATTTTCTTGAAAAGATATAATTGAAAGTTTGAGTAAAAACGTTGGAGAGATTAGAAAATTGAAAAAAATTATATCTTCACAGTAATTCCGATACTAGAGTAGACAGTAAGGTTGAGTAACTATTGCGCGGTAGAAATAGGTAAGAATGTGATTCAAATGAGTCACAGGCAGAGCAAGTAATATTGGATTTCTGTACTAGAGGCAAAGAGTCGAGTTATTTACTGATGATACTTAAGAATCCACCTTTAGGATGAGATAACGTCTATTTATGATATTGGACTAAATATATAATTGTGTCTGAGAAAGTTAATTTACAAAGAAAAATTGTTAAACATATCAGTACAGCGCCATCTATCGATACTTATCAAAGCTTGGTTACATCTCAACGCAGTAAGAACTGAAGCTGTAGTCTAAAATTTTCATCTACATTTTCCAATGCAGATTGGTTCAATACAAATTATCAAAACTTCGAACTAGTTTTCAATTATGTTCAGCAATACTGAAACAGCATTTGTTCATTGGAATTATCGCAAACTCCGCTAGTCCGTAATAAATGTTCGCAAAGCTCCGGATGGATATTGCATAGCATACATAATTAAATAGAGATAAAAAATAAATAGCCTTGCAAATCATTCTTGTCAATTGTTAATCTGTGATTCATGATAGAAGAGTGGTTGAGTGATCGGAATTCGAGACAAGAGTACGATCGCCACGAGTCTTATTAACAACTTTTGGTCGATTTACGTACGGCGCCAAGTTTTTTTTATATAGAAAAGGGAGGCAAACGAGCAGGTGGCTCACGTGATGGTAAGTGATTACCGCCGCCCATGAACACCCGCAATACCACAGGCATATCAGATGCGTTGCCGGCTTTAGCGTACCCCCCCGCCCCAAAGATTGGGGGAGGGGGGGTGTGGGCCTCCAGTCATCTGCACTCGCCAGACGAAACGCAGAAGTTTGTTAGACTTCTACTTCACGCCAGTATTCTGTGAGGTCGTGGTGCTTCCCCGGTCGAGCCGGCCCATTCATGCAACAACAAAAGCTGATGCGTGGCTCTACCACTGTTAGTGTTGATAAAGTTGTTTTATTTGACATTACAATTGTTTTCAATATATTCGATAAGTCACTATAGCCGAGTGGTGTGGTGTTGAATACGAGTCATGAGACTCAAGTTCGATTACAAGATAGTAGTCTCGCAACAACGGGTTCTATAAACTTATGTATGATTTATATTATTGTCTTTGACTTTAAGACCGCGACAGACTCACCACCTGTCATGTTGTTCCATAAAATGTCTTCAATGAAAGTCCTTTCGATCCAGAATGGACTTAATTGTCTGGCTTTCTGTCTACCCCAGTATTATGAAAACCATGAAGATATTTTCTTGCTTTTTTATCTGATAAGAAATAAGTGCCTGAGTTACTTATGAGCTTCACTTTGTCTCAATATATGGCGCTGTAAATAATTTTATTTTTCAGGACATGTTTTAACACATACAATAGGTACCTAAGTAGATAAACTTGGAAAAACTCTACCTTAAAACGAACGCTTAGCCAGATTTTATAAACTACACACGCTATTTTTTTAAAATATAAAAACTCGTCTTTCTCAAAGAGTATCACAACAACTTGCATCTACAATTAACTTTTGATTTATATCGTGAAGCCGCTAGATGTGTGCCGTGTACTACTTAACCGCATTAAGTGAAGTTTATGAGGCACTGGATACACAGTTATGAAGTTATAATGGCGGTCATAATTCTCAGCATGCTTCCCTCGCATTGTTGAACTGGTATGTACAATTTGTAAAGGTTTCTGACGGAAACTTAAAGATCTTTAGTAAAAATATTACTTACTGTAGCTATATTTTTATACCCCCGTGGAAAAATGGCGGTACACCGGTTTTCACGGTGAAAATAATTCAGCAGTACAATATTTCAGCTGTAGTTCATTTACACAAAAACAACAAGATATGATAATGTAAATAAAAACTATTTGAACGCTCATGGTTCAGAGTTTATGTATAAAGGGTAGAAATATTGACAGTGATTTCAAAGACATACCTATAATTTGATTTTAATTACACTGAAAAATTTTACAAAATTTAACAAATGTTTCAAATTTCAACTGACACGGGTGGGATACCAACCCGTGACCTTTTTACCTTTCCATGGTACAGCAAAGGTCGCGGGTTGGAATCCCGCCGATGCAAGTTGAAATTTTATTTTTTTCTCCTTTGTTTAATAACTAAAAGTTCAGTATAACTTATATGCTTTGAAATCAATAAAAAATCACAAAAATTACACAAAAGTAAAAAAAACATTTTTTTATAGAAAAGGGATGCAAACGAGCAGGTGGCTCACGTGATGGTAAGTGATTAGTGCCGCCCATGAACACCCGCAATACCAGAGGCATAACAGATGCGATGCCAGCCTTAGAGTGCCCCCTCGCCCGAATTGGAAGAGGGGGGGTATGTAGGCCTCCGGTTACCTGCACTCGCCAGACGAAACGCAGAAGTTAGACTTCTACTTCACGCCGGAATTCTGTGAGGTCGTGGTACTTCCCCGGTCGAGCCAACCCATTCATGCAACAACAAAAGCTGATGCGTGGCGCTACCACTGTTAAAATATAAAATCACACAAGTGTTAAAAAGTAGAATACAAACACACGGTGTACATTCGCTTTACTCTTCCTTTTTAGTATGTTTGGACACGACTTAACGTAAACAATTCGCCGTTCCAGGATATTTTGACCTTTTTTGAGTTCACGAATTGTAGTAAAGTATATCCGATATTGGAATGAAATGTTCAATATTTTGGAAAGTCGCCTATGAAAAACCTACACGAATTAATAAAACCAAATCCTTTTTACATCATAAGATATTCGTATAAGAAACAATAACAATTAATGACTAGCAATTAATAATTTATTAATTAGACAAGCAATATTTTACACTTACTTAATCGACTCATACTCCATCTTACACACCTCTATCGATACACTTACACTCTGCAAACACAAAATCAAAAAGCGAACAAATATCACGCTTAAATGTAAGTCACTTTATAGCTTTCGAGAGAGTTTTCACTCACGTCATATTATTGTCTCACAGATTTGCTGCCCAGTAATTATTATTGTTAACATTCACACCTAACATATTACCTGCTATAGATAATCACCTGTAGGGTGCAATTATTAAACTCGATGATCCCTCTAATTGTAAGGACATATTAAACAATCTAAATTTTAAGAATAATTTATTTATCTTAACACTTAATATTCGCAGCATCTATTGCAATCTAGACAGACTTTTGGTGTTTGTGTCTAAATTCGCAAAATCTATCGATATTTTAGTCTTAACTGAATGTTGGATCACCGAAAATAAACCACCACCACTCATAACTAATTACAAAGTATACTACACAAAGACCTACCTGAACCAAACGATGGTGTTGCAGTATATGTTAGAAATGGAATTGAGACGTCTGTAACAGAAGCACGGGTGCGTGATGGCAACTGCTTGTTACTAGAAGTAGGCAATGATACAACAGTAATATGTACTTATAGACCACCATGTAAGAGCAATTCCAACGATTACCTGGACTCCCTGGATAACCTACTGCGGACTATACGATCTTCAAATATAATATTAACTGGTGATATTAATTTAGATGTTCTACCTGGTCAAGTTAATAGTCAAGCTGCTAGGTATCTCACTCTCATGGCGTACTACGGCCTCATAACAGGTATTACAGAACCAACTCGTAAAAAATCATGCTTAGATCATTTCATGATAAACAGTAATAAACGTTGGCAGACATTTATTGTTATTGAAATCATTGACCATGCACCCATTTTGTTATGCATTAATATTGGGAATATAACAAGATCCTTTGAAGACATGCAAAAACGTAAATTAAAAATAGATTATAATTCCATACGAGAGTCCCTAGCTGCTCAAAACTGGGATGAATATCTAATGCTTACGGATGTGGACAAAGCTACTATAAGCCTAGTTGATATTATACAAAAAAAAAAAATAAGCAATTTAAAAACTCTTACCATCCCCTGTAGAAAGAGATCGCTTAAACCATGGATTACACCTGGTGTTATTAAGTCAATACGTACTAGAAACAAAATGAACAAAATATTCAGTAAAAACAATTTATCAAATACGGAAATCGCTGTAATGCACTAATCAAAACTAGAAGGCTAGAATACTATACAACTCAATTTTCTAAAAGCTCAGGAAATTTCAAAAAAATGTGGGACCTTATAAAAGAAGTAGGAAACCTACATGGGACAAATGAAAAACCTACAAACTTACTAAAAATTAAAAACACCAATATGGAATCGCTTGATGAGGAAAACAAATATTTTACAAACGTGGGAAGTGACCTAGCAACAAATATTCTCAAAAGATGAACACAACGGAAACCATTCTTGCTTCAAAAGCGGTCTCCTTAAGCATTCCTATAGACTCATTTTCAATGTTGCCGACTGATCCCCTAGAAGTAAAAGCCACAGAATTAAAAACAGAGCAGCGCCCCAGGCTTTGATAACATTAACATAAAAGTTCTTAGAGACAGTAGCCACATCCTGGCTGAACAAATAGCTTATCTTTGCAATCTAAGCTTTACCTCTGGGATATTCCCTGAAATATTTAAAAAAGCTATTGTTACTCCAGTTTTTAAATTAGGTGATAAGTCTTAACCCAATAACTATAGGCCAATCTCGCTACTATCGTCACTTTCTAAGATTCTATAATAATAATAATAATAATTTATTGCATAAAACATGGTATATACAGATGTTACATTACACCACAATTGAGAGCAAGCATGTTTTGCTACATATATTAATAGCATGCAAAATTTGTGTTTTTTTTTACAGAAAATATGAATTTATATTTTTAGAAAGTATTTGTACAGTATTTTATTTCATTTTTTTTATTTACTTATTTAATCTATGGGTATAAAAATTATTTTATTAACACTATAAAAATTATTTTCATCAAGCCATTGACGCAACTTTATTTTAAATATTCTAAAATTTAACGTTTTAAAAGAACCAGGAATTTTATTGTATATATATACACACATAGCTAAACAGTTCTTATTGTATTTAGCTAGTTTAGGAACATCATTAAATACTAGCCTGTGTGGATCTCGGCGAAGTCGTGGATTACGATCATTTGAAGTAGTAAATAATTCTTTATTCTTAAATACAAATACACATATCTCATAAATATAGAGACGGTAACGACAATAAACCAAATTTTTAAATGTTGGCTGGCACGATTCTTGTGGTTTCAGTCCGCCTAACGCTCTAATGCACTTTTTTTGTGCGACAAATGCTCTTTTGATATTTGTACCGTTACCCCAAATTATAAGACTATAACGTAGTAGTGATTCTACGTATGCGTGGTAAGATAGCAGTATTTATATTTGTCACGTTTTTTATTCGTTTAAGTGCATATACAAATTTATTTATTCGAGTCGATACACTATCTACATGTGTTTTCCAATTAATTTCTTCATCTATAATAACTCCTAAGAACTTTGTATTTGACGCTTCTTTAATTTTAGGGATATTAAGTTTCAAATTGAGTTTATTATTATTAGATTTATTAAATTGTATGTATACAGATTTATGAAGATTAATTTTTAAGTTATTTATGTCAAGCCATTTAATTAATTTATCGATAGTATTATTTATGTCACATTCATGATTAGCAATTGTATTATTCTTTTTATTAGTTGTAATTATAATGGAGATGTCATCGGCGAATAATACACATTTGTGATTTGTAACTGTAATTATGTCATTTACATGTAATAAAAATAAAATCGGATCTAATACACTTCCTTGTGGAACGCCATATTTGTTGTATTTGTATTCTGATGAGTAAGGTATCATTTCTCTATTTTTATTCATTTTATTGATTACAACACATTGTTTTCTATTATACAGATATGACGATACCCACTGAAGTACAAGTCCTCTAATTCCGATAACCTGTAGCTTTTGTAACAATAATTCGTGTGAAACCAGATCGAAAGCTTTTGACAAGTCAAAAAAACAACCCCGTGGTTAGATAATTATTGTTGATACCAGTAAGTATTTCTTTAAAAAGTGAAAACATGGCTAATGTAGTCGATTTATGTTTTTGAAAACCATATTGCTCTTTTATTATTATTTTAAACTTATTACAATATTCGTTTAACCTTTTATTCATGCATTTCTCATAGATTTTGGAAAATACCGATATTAAAGTTACTGGGCGGTAATTATTGATATCGGTTGTTTCACCTTTTTTAAATAATGGCTTAACAATAGACAATTTTAAGTCAGTCGGAAAAGATCCATTTGAAAATGACAAATTTATTAAATAGGTTAAAACTTTGATTAATTCATTAATACAGATCTTTAATACTTTTGTATTTATTTCGTCATATCCTTCAGAAGAGGTGTTACTCAATGACATTATTTCTTGAGCTACCTCGCTTTCCGTCATCGGTTTAATAAACATAGAATGGATGGTCCATTTTAATTTGTTGCCGGGTTTTATATTATTTTGTACTGAGCCGTGTGTTAAATTTATGAAATAATTATTGAAGGCGGACGCTATTTCTATAGGATTAATAATTGTCTTATCATTTATTTTTATATTTTCAATCTCTTTTGGATAACTACATTGTATTTCATTTTTAATTACTTTCCAAGTGGCTTTGCACTTATTTTGGTTTCTATTAATGAACTTTATATTTGCATACTTTTTTGAGTAAGAAATACAATTTTTTAGAATTTTGGAATACTCTTTATATTTAAATTTATTAATAAAATTTTTATTTTTATAAAATTGATATCTCAGTGTACGCTTAGTTTTGCAGCTTAATTTTAGGCCTTTACTTATATAATTTTGTTTGACTCGATTATTTACATTTATTTTAATTTTTAATTTTGGAAAACATAATTTATTAAATAAACATAACTGTTCGTGAAATTCAGTAAATGCCAGATTTGCATTATTTTCATTGTATATGCCTATCCAAGACAGATTTTGTAGACAGGTTTTAAAAATCTTAATATTATCAAAATTATAATCTCGTTTATAGATATAGTATGATGCGAATTTCTGTGATTTTTTATTAATAGAAAAACTTAGTACTTGTGCTGTATCATGGTCAGATAGGTGAAGTGGCAGAACCGTAGCTGATGCGTCCGATATATTGCTTAAAATATAGTCAATACAAGACTCTTTTCTTGTTGCTACATTAATGTGTAATTTCATATTATAATTAAAACATATATCTTGTAACTGACGCGTAACTTTACCTTTCTTAAATGTATTAATGTTAAAATCACCTACGATAACCATCTTCGTTTTGATTTTATACAGCTTGTTTAAAGTGTCTAAAAGACAATTTAATTTTTCTAGAAATAGAATGAGATCAGATTTTGGGGTTCTGTATATAAAAATAACTATTAGTTTATTATTCACAAATTCTATGCCGCAAGCTTCGAAAGTATGAATTGTAGCATATTTTTTTATTAGAGGTAGTTCTTTAAAGGAGATACCTTTTTTTACAAGAATACAAGTTCCACCTCTTTGTTTGTCTCTGCTATAGTTGGCAGCTACTTGGTAATCAAAAATTTTTATATAATTTTCGTATTCTTTTTTTACAAACGTTTCAGAAAAACATAAAACATCGATGTCATAGTTAATTCCAAAAACTCCTGCTTTGACAATATACTAGCTATATTTTGGTGAAGTATTTTAAAATTATGTTTTGTAGAGATACGATTATTAGGCTCGAAAAAATGTAACGTTACTTTTTTCCGAAGGAAAATAATAAGCTATAGTGCCTTTTTTTATGGTTTCAGCTGGTTTTGTGATGCAATTATTTATTAGGGTTACATCACTTTTAACTTTAAAGTAAAAGGAATTGTTCCTTTCTTTGGTATATATATATATATATATATATATATATATATATATATATATATATATATATATATATATATATATATATATATATATATATATATATATATATATATATATATATATATATATATATATATATATATATATATATATATATATATATATATATATATATATAGATATATATAGATATATATAGATATATATAGATATATATAGATATATATAGATATATATATATATATATATGTATATATATATATGTCTGTATCCGACCCGTTATTTGGTTTATTATCAGCTATTCGTTTTCTAAGTATACTCAAGTTCAAATATTTCTCGTTGTAATCAACACAATCTATATAATAATTTATTGATTTGCATATGTTGCTTAACTTAAAATAATTGTAATCCACGAACTGACATTTTTATATTTTTACATAAGTTCTCGATTCTATTATTTAATCTATTGACATCTAAATAGGAATTTTCACAGACTTTTAGTACAATAATTGTATTATTATAAAAATTATCAAATATAATTTTTAGTTGTGATAAGACAGAATTCAAGTTATGGTCATTTTCACCGACACATATAACGAGCTTATCGTCTATATTTAAGTTTACTCTACGACAGTCCTTAACAATTTCATTACATAAAGCATATGGTTTTGTTACAGCGAAGATCTTGTAAGTCTCATACGGTGTATTTCTTCTAGAAAGCAACATAGATGCCGCCAAACTAACACATTGTTAAGTACCGAAGATAAATATTCTTCTTCCACATTCGTTTTTGTGTTGTACCGTCTTAATTGGTTTCCGTAAATCATCAGTTTTCAATGAAGGAGACTGTTTTTGAGTTAAGTGTGCTATTTGCTTCATAAGAGTTGTAATCTCCTGTTTCGCGTTTTTTAATTCATTTTTCAAATCACTGATTTTTTGTTGCAAGGTCAATATTTTTCATTTGCTATTGGGGTCTTCTTTAAGCGATAATGGTGAAGAAGCCGTAGAGGAAAAACCTTGTGGAAATAAAGAATATTCTATCTTACTATTGCAGCTGCCGGGGCAAATTTCTAAAATTTTTGAAGAATGGCATAAAGATTTTAAGATTTTTATTTCTGAAGTTAACTTATCCACTTGCCTACGAAGTTCGTTATTTTCGCTTATTGTATTATCTAACTCATTCTGTGTTCTGCAAAGGTTTTTGGTTAATTCAGACATGGTTTCTTTTAATTCAGAATTCGTTACTAAGTCCGATAGTGTGAAGTCTACACTCTTTAAAGGTTGATTTGGTGTGGTGTAAGATTCATGTGAAAGAGTTGTTAACAAAAGGCTAGTATCTTACCTTGAAAAAAACAACATACTTTCAAAAAACCAATTTGGCTTTCGTCTTAAGAAGTCCACAGAAGATGCTACACTTTGTGTAACAACGTTTATTACAAACCATTTAGAAAGTAGAGATAAGTGTCTAGGGGTATTCTTAGACCTGCAGAAAGCGTTCGATACTGTATCGATTCCCATTCTTCTCAGGAGAATGGAGAATACAGGAATTCGAGGCATTCCTCTCCAGTGGTTCTCAGATTATCTGACGAATAGAAAGCAATGTGTACGCATCAGTGGGACAATGAGTAGCGATGCAAGTTGCAAATACGGTGTCCGCAGAAGCATTTTAGGCCCGACTCTATTTTTACTATATGTTAATGAGTTATGTAACAAATATATAAAAGGAGCTGAAATAATAATGTTTGCAGATGACACTGTCTTTCTATTTCACCATAAAACCTGGAATAAAGTGTACATACTGGCGAAAGCTGGACTTAAAAGTGTCACCAAATGGCTTGAGGGCAATTTACTTTCACTAAATATTAATAAGACAAAATATATGTGTTTCAGTAAAACAAAAGTATTTAAGCCTGGATTTGAATTAAAACTAAAATTGCATACTTACCCATGTAATCGACAATTAGATGTTTCAAATGACTGCTGTTGCTCCATTTTGACACTTACGAACAATGCCAAATATCTTGGATTAATTATTGATGATAAGCTCTCATGGAACTTGCAAATACAGACACTATTAAACCGTTTCAGAAAACTTATTCATGTCTTTAAATTACTGAGCGACGTCGTAGACGAGGATATCCTTATAAAATATACAAAGCGCTTGGCGAGTCTTTACTAATATATGGTATTTGCACATGGGGAGGTGCAGTCTAGACCCTTCTTATTGAAGCAGAAAGAGCTCAACGCATTTTACTTAAAGTAGTTAAAGACTACCGTCCAGGTATCCTACTACAGGATACCTGGACCTCCTGAATACAGGAGGTACAGGTACTACTGAGCTTTATAATCGTTGTAATGTCTTGTCAATAAGAAAACTTTATATTATTCAAATCTTGCGACGATATCATCGTGTATCTGTTCCTTGCCTACCTGTTAGCACAAAAGCGGTTTTGCAGGTGCATATAAAGCTTGTTACCTACTTTCACGCAAACGAAGTCCCAGGTAAAAGCTAATAAGATATGTTATTATATTATAAATAAATCTTTCTCGTTATAAAAGCCTTTGCATGTTTATCGTTTAGCACTTTTGTTGCAAAAACACCCAGACCTGAGAAAATATAGACAAAGAGCTGGTGACAATATGGAAACCGGAATGTACGCTATTCGTCTACGGAAGTCGTCGAGAAAGGAGATAGAAACTGTATTTTGTGTTTATGTGACATGTGTATGTGTGACGACCTCTGCAAACGAGTGGAGTAAACACTTTTATATTAATTATTACACGTATTTACATGTACATTATTACTTTTATATTTGTCCCAAAAATGTCTGTCCCAAGAAAAAGACATTTCTAGACTTGTTGTCTAGATAACAAAACATTTTCTACTTACCCGATTAATGGAAATGGCGTGAAGATATTTTAAATCGTCTTGATGTAGCTCTATAAACTACCTAAAATTCTTTTTCCACCACCGTTACTCTCATGGACTAAGAGACTGATGCTGAAGATGGAATGCTTAGAACCAGTGAGCATACTAGATTACCAAAGCTGTTATATCTGGAACACAAGATGTGTTACATTACTTTAATCACAGAAATAGGTAAAGCGTGATACTGGCATTTAAGACCTTTTTATGGTGTCACCAGTTCTGAGCTTCCATTTTCGATTCGCGGTCGGATCAATGTAGAAAACACTGATTTACACTTTCCGGGTATGTGTGTTTGTGGTACCTTCGTTCGATTCCATAATACAAGTACTTAAGCTGGTTACTTTTAGATCAGAGCAATGTATGTGATGTTGTCCTTATCTATGAATTTATATGTAAAGATAAAATAGTATTACAAATTAAATAAGTAATTGGTGTATGATGATATGGGTCTCGAAATGACTAAGTTACATAGACCTCTAATTGCTCCAGTCAACAAATTTTTTTTAGAATCATCCAATGATTCAAAAGAAATATTTTTACATAGAGCCCTGATCCTCCCGACATCTTAGTTGAAGATAAACTGTTGTGGCCTAATTATATATATATATATATATATATATATATATATATATATATATATATATATATATATATATATATATATATATATATATATATATATATATATATATATATATATATATATATATATATATATATATATATATATATATATATATATATATATATATATATATATATATATATATATATATATATATATATATATATATATATATATATATATATATATATATATATATATATATATATATATATATATATATATATATATATATATATATATATATATATATATATATATATATATATATATATATATATATATATATATATATATATATATATATATATATATATATATATATATATATATATATATATATATATATATATATATATATATATATATATATATATATATATATATATATATATATATATATATATATATATATATATATATATATATATATATATATATATATATATATATATATATATATATATATATATATATATATATATATATATATATATATATATATATATATATATATATATATATATATATATATATATATATATATATATATATATATATATATATATATATATATATATATATATATATATATATATATATATATATATATATATATATATATATATATATATATATATATATATATATATATATATATATATATATATATATATATATATATATATATATATATATATATATATATATATATATATATATATATATATATATATATATATATATATATATATATATATATATATATATATATATATATATATATATATATATATATATATATATATATATATATATATATATATATATATATATATATATATATATATATATATATATATATATATATATATATATATATATATATATATATATATATATATATATATATATATATATATATATATATATATATATATATATATATATATATATATATATATATATATATATATATATATATATATATATATATATATATATATATATATATATATATATATATATATATATATATATATATATATATATATATATATATATATATATATATATATATATATATATATATATATATATATATATATATATATATATATATATATATATATATATATATATATATATATATATATATATATATATATATATATATATATATATATATATATATATATATATATATATATATATATATATATATATATATATATATATATATATATATATATATATATATATATATATATATATATATATATATATATATATATATATATATATATATATATATATATATATATATATATATATATATATATATATATATATATATATATATATATATATATATATATATATATATATATATATATATATATATATATATATATATATATATATATATATATATATATATATATATATATATATATATATATATATATATATATATATATATATATATATATATATATATATATATATATATATATATATATATATATATATATATATATATATATATATATATATATATATATATATATATATATATATATATATATATATATATATATATATATATATATATATATATATATATATATATATATATATATATATATATATATATATATATATATATATATATATATATATATATATATATATATATATATATATATATATATATATATATATATAGATATATATATATAGATATATATATATAGATATATATATATAGATATATATATATAGATATATATATATAGATATATATATATAGATATATATATATATAGATATATATATATATAGATATATATATATAGATATATATATATATATAGATATATATATATATAGATATATATATATATAGATATATATATATATATATATATATAGATATATATATATAGATATATATATATATATATAGATATATATATATATATATATAGATATATATATATATATAGATATATATATATATATATATAGATATATATATATATAGATATATATATATAGATATATATATATATAGATATATATATATATATATAGATATATATATATAGATATATATATATATAGATATATATATATATAGATATATATATATATATATATATATATATATAGATATATATATATAGATATATATATATAGATATATATATATATATATATAGATATATATATATATATATATATATAGATATATATATATAGATATATATATATAGATATATATATATAGATATATATATATAGATATATATATATATATAGATATATATATATAGATATATATATATATAGATATATATATATATATAGATATATATATATATAGATATATATATATAGATATATATATATATATAGATATATATATATAGATATATATATATATATAGATATATATATATATAGATATATATATATAGATATATATATATATATATATATATAGATATATATATATATATATATATAGATATATATATATATATATATATAGATATATATATATATATATATATATATATATAGATATATATATATATATAGATATATATATATAGATATATATATATATAGATATATATATATATATATATATATATATATAGATATATATATATATATATAGATATATATATATAGATATATATATATAGATATATATATATATATATATATAGATATATATATATATATATAGATATATATATATAGATATATATATATAGATATATATATATATAGATATATATATATATATAGATATATATATATAGATATATATATATAGATATATATATATATAGATATATATATATATAGATATATATATATATATAGATATATATATATATATATATATATATATAGATATATATATATAGTTCGTTATTTTCGCTTATTGTATTATCTAACTCATTCTGTGTTCTGCAAAGGTTTTTGGTTAATTCAGACATGGTTTCTTTTAATTCAGAATTCGTTACTAAGTCCGATAGTGTGAAGTCTACACTCTTTAAAGGTTGATTTGGTGTGGTGTAAGATTCATGTGAAAGAGTTGTTAACAAAAGGCTAGTATCTTACCTTGAAAAAAACAACATACTTTCAAAAAACCAATTTGGCTTTCGTCTTAAGAAGTCCACAGAAGATGCTACACTTTGTGTAACAACGTTTATTACAAACCATTTAGAAAGTAGAGATAAGTGTCTAGGGGTATTCTTAGACCTGCAGAAAGCGTTCGATACTGTATCGATTCCCATTCTTCTCAGGAGAATGGAGAATACAGGAATTCGAGGCATTCCTCTCCAGTGGTTCTCAGGTTATCTGACGAATAGAAAGCAATGTGTACGCATCAGTGGGACAATGAGTAGCGATGCAAGTTGCAAATACGGTGTCCCGCAGGGAAGCATTTTAGGCCCGACTCTATTTTTACTATATGTTAATGAGTTATGTAACAAATATATAAAAGGAGCTGAAATAATAATGTTTGCAGATGACACTGTCTTTCTATTTCACCATAAAACCTGGAATAAAGTGTACATACTGGCGAAAGCTGGACTTAAAAGTGTCACCAAATGGCTTGAGGGAAATTTACTTTCACTAAATATTAATAAGACAAAATATATGTGTTTCAGTAAAACAAAAGTATTTAAGCCTGGATTTTAATTAAAACTAAAATTGCATACTTACCCATGTAATCGACAATTAGATGTTCCAAATGACTGCTGTTGCTCCATTTTGACACTTACGAACAATGCCAAATATCTTGGCTTAATTATTGATGATAAGCTCTCATGGAACTTGCAAATACAGACACTATTAAACCGTTTCAGAAAACTTATTCATGTCTTTAAATTACTGAGCGATATCGTAGACGAGGATATCCTTATAAAAATATACAAAGCGCTTGGCGAGTCTTTACTAATATATGGTATTTGCACATGGGGAGGTGCAGTCTAGACCCTTCTTATTGAAGCAGAAAGAGCTCAACGCATTTTACTTAAAGTAGTTAAAAGACTACCGTCCAGGTATCCTACTACAGGATACCTGGACCTCCTGGATACAGGAGGTACAGGTACTACTGAGCTTTATAATCGTTGTAATGTCTTGTCAATAAGAAAACTTTATATTTTTCAAATCTTGCGACGATATCATCGTGTATCTGTTCCTAGCCTACCTGTTAGCACAAAAGCGGTTTTTTGCAGGTGCATATAAAGCTTGTTACCTACTTTCACGCAAACGAAGTCCCGGGTAAAAGCTAATAAGATATGTTATTATATTATAAATAAATCTTTCTCGTTATAAAAGCCTTTGCATGTTTATCACGTTTAGCACTTTTGTTGCAAAAACACCCAGACCTGAGAAAATATAGACAAAGAGCTGGTGACAATATGGAAACCGGAATGTACGCTATTCGTCTACGGAAGTCGTCGAGAAAGGAGATAGAAACTGTATTTTGTGTTTATGACGACCTCTGCAAACGAGTGGAGTAAACACTTTTATATTAATTATTACACGTATTTACATGTACATTATTACTTTTATATTTGTCCCAAAAAATGTCTGTCCCAAGAAAAGACATTTCTAGACTTGTTGTCTAGATAACAAAACATTTTCTACTTACCCGATTAATGGAAATGGCGTGAAGATATTTTTAAATCGTCTTGATGTAGCTCTATAAACTACCTAAAAATTCTTTTTTCCCACCCACCGTTACTCTCATGGACTAAGAGACTGATGCTGAAGATGGAATGCTTAGAACCAGTGAGCATACTAGATTGCAAAGCTGTTATATCTGGAACACAAGATGTGTTACATTACTTTAATCACAGAAATAGGTAAAAGCGTGATACTGGCATTTAAGACCTTTTTATGTTGTCACCAGTTCTGAGCTTCCATTTTCGATTCGCGGTCGGATCAATGTAGAAAACACTGATTTACACTTTCCCGGGTATGTGTGTTTGTGGTACCTTCGTTCGATTCCATAATACAAGTACTTAAGCTGGTTACTTTTAGATCAGAGCAATGTATGTGATGTTGTCCTTATCTATGAATTTATATGTAAAGATATCATAGTATTACAAATTAAATAAGTAATTGGTGTATGATGATATGGGTCTCGAAATGACTAAGTTACATAGACCTCTAATTGCTCCAGTCAACAAATTTTTTTTTAGAATCATCCAATGATTCAAAAGAAATATTTTTACATAGAGCCCTGATCCTCCCGACATCTTAGTTGAAGATAAACTGCTGTGGCCTAATTACCCAACGTATGGGTTGCAATTAAAAGCGGCCTAAGAGAGTTTGTGTGAAATCATGTTAAGTAAACACACTATAAAGTGAATATAACAGTATTTTCTTGTTATTTCTAGTCTAGTTGCTAGTGTCCAGTTTTTGAAGCTAAATTTTGCGGGTTTGAATTTCCAACAGTAGCAAACAATTGTTTGAAAAAACCCCATTGATACGAGTGCCACCTGGGAATTGAACTCGGGTGTCTTGACTCGAATTCCGATCTCTAAAAAAACTGTGTTAGCGTGACTATTTAAAAATATGAAAAAAAAAATTGTGACTTTTACAAAAGTCACGATAGCCAAGTGGTAGGGTGGTCGGAATTTCGAGTCAAGAAACCCAAGTTCGATCCCCAGGTGGCGGGCTCGTACCAATGGGTTTTTCTAAAACCTATGTACGAATTACATCGTTGGCTTGGGCATAAAGACGGCGACGGGCTCACCATCTGTCACGTTGTCCCGAATATATCTTCGGTGGAAGGTGGGTCGAAGGGACTTAATTATCTAGACTACCCTCTGACTTCTATCTACCCTGTAGTGGAATATATATATATATATATATATATATATATATATATATATATATATATATATATATATATATATATATATATACATATATATATATATATATATATATATATATATGTATATATATATATATATATATATATATATATATATATATATATATATATATATATATATATATATATATATATATATATATATATATATATATATATATATATATATATATATATATATATATATATATATATATATATATTATTATTATATATTATTATATATATTATTATAAAAACATTTCAATGTTGCATGGTAATTAGTACATACTTAATTGTTTTTTTAATAGGATAATAGCCTAAAACACTAACTACTGAATATTACGGAAACTCGACTCCATTTTCTTTATACGAATGTATATTACGCCGCGTTGAAATTGATACAATGTACCTCATGCTTATGTTGAGAGATCAATAGAAGAAACTCTATCGTGTACATAATTAAACTATGGATAATTTTTATCTAATCTATAGATAAGATTTTCGCGGTAATCTCTAGGTAAAAAGTGGCGCGATAGCACTAAATATTTAACCTTTTGTTGATCTCTGTAGTTGTCGAATGCGTGAAACTAAAAATATATCATACTAATAACAACTTCATGAATGCTTACTCTTTGGAGAACATAGAGTAATATTAACGTATTAAACTAATTTACATTTTTTTAATAAATTCCACCAGTGTGTGTTACTTTTTCCGTGTAGTTTATTTAAATGCCTATTGGGAATAATAACATGAACTGTGATAAATGATAAATCAGGT
>JAGSMR010000059.1:532500-542500 GCA_029286605.1 Sericinus montela
AATGAAATAAAGTAAATCTGCCACTGTTATTATCTGTGACCATAGAGTAATACACGTATAACCTGGCATTGATATTGTGATTTTGACATTGTTACTGTCATTTACTTTAGTAAACTGACATTGATGTTATAATTAGACCGATTTTGATAAATATTAAAGGTAATAAAATAAAATACAGTAATGACCTAAAAACAATTAAATAAAGTTATAAGACCAAGTATTCAAAAGTGTGAAAGTCTACAACAAAACTGAATAAAAAATAAAGTGCATATGTTAAAACACAAAGAATGTCAATATTATGCTCTAACTACTTCACCTTGATTATTAAAGGAGTGAAGAGACTATTGCTCGGAAGCGAAACGCCTCTTTTGATGTCATCACTCTGCTTCTGATTTGTTCTAGAAGGATTATTAGTTCGCGCTATTTCTTGCTGACGAGTAGAATAGGATGGGCTTTGCTGCGAATGAGAGACCTTCTTGCTCACTGAAACACTGTCTTCATGACGAGGACTATTGCCAGCCCTGTTAGACGACGGTGTAGAAGCAAACCTGACCTTCAGAGCTTCCAACTTATCTTCAGAAGAGATCTTCTTTCGACCTTCAGGAAGCTGAATATGAATTATCCCCTCATGACTCCAAACATTTTTAACCCCAAAATACTAAAGGGCATTTTTGTGAACTGCTTGTCGTGTTTTTTTCAAAAATTCACAGATTGAGACGGTGGATCCTTTCAATTTGGATTTTGCCTTCCAAACCTCTGCTTTATTATGATGGTCATGAAAATAGGCGAGAACAGGCCTAACTTTATCACTCTGTCTCGCACCAAGTCTACGGTACTGTTTGAGAGAAGAGTCGGCGATATGAGGAAGACCCATCTTACCACGAATCAGTTGGAGTACCTCATTCTGAGTATTTAACTCTGAAGATTCAGGGATTCCATGAAAAAGGAGTGCTTTCCGTCGGTGCCTCATGTTGATGTCATCAATATTTTTCGTACAGTCTAATATTTGCTGACGTAGAAGACTAAGCATTGAAGTTACCAGATCCTTGAAAACGCAGAACTCTTCACGTAACTGTACAAGTGTTGTGTTTGGTGGAGTGGATGCTGCATTAAACGTCTTTCGAATTCCGCCATTTTAAGAAATAAACTTCCTTTCAGTTCTTTTTGTATATTTTCCACATCAGAAATATTTGCAATATTTATGTTATATACAAAAATGTAGTGCTATGAAAGTTTATGGAGGGAAGGTGTACTATGTAAGTGCTTATAACTTTCTTATATACATGAAATATTATAACTAAATATTCAGATACTGTTACTTATTTTAGCAAAAATAAATTATTTTGAAAAACTGTTAAGATTTATTTAAAACCAACAACAGCTGTTTTGGCGCTCTAGGTTAATTAATTAATTAAATTACGAGAGCTCCAAAACAGCTGTTGTTGGTTTCGCACCTACCCTCGAAAAAAAAAGCTAAAAAATGGTATGGTTGGGAGTTTCTTATTGGGGCTTAACAGAGGTACATTTTTGCGAGAAAGGTGTACGAATTTTGTGGAACCTGTTTCTCACACCATGTTCAATATCAGCCACTGGGTATTCCTACAAGATTCGGCGCCAGCTCATAGAGAAAAGAGCACACATGACTGGCTGGCGGCGCGTGAAATCGACTTCATCGGGCACGAAGAGTGGCTCTCCTACAGTCCAGATTTGAATCCGTTAGATTACAAGATATGGCAACACTTGGAGGAAAAGGCGTGCTCAATGCCTCATCCCAATTTGGAGTCATTCAAGACATCCTTGATTAAGGCAGCCGCCGATATTGACATGGACCTCGTTCGTGCTGCGATATACGACTGGCCGCACAGATTGAAGGCCTGTATTCAAAATCACGGAGGTCATTTTGAATAAAGTTTAATGTCTAAGAATCTATGTTTTATTAAGTTAATTTTGGTATATAAATAGTTACATAATGAATAAACTTGTTTTAATTGTTTTAGGTTAAACATGTGATAGAATTTATGACCTGACTAGGTAATTATATTAATATTCCGTACTGTTCAAATGTGAAGAATCACGATTTATCTTTTCGATTATAGACTATGCTGATGTGTGTTATCCTGACCTATCTCAATTTCATCTTAACACATTGGATCTTATCCTCAACAATTGTATTTGATACATATATGGCCTCCGTAAATACAACCATGTATCACCCTTTCGATCTCTGTTCAATTAGCTGCCAATTCGAGAGCGCAGATATGTAAGGATACTCTGCTCCCTGTTCACAATTTTAAATGATCCATGTGCTCCTGAGTACTCGAAATCTAAGTTTCAATACCTGGAAGATTCTGTTTTCTCCATTCATCGGGTAATCTCAAGCATCTGACACCTTTACACCGTACTGGTTTCTTATCTAACTCCTACGCCCTCTCGGCTATAAGACTTTGGAATGAAATTCCTCTTGACACAGATGTTTGTTGTATATACCGTTTATATTCCTATACATGTAGTAAAAAACGGTTATTTTAGTATTACAAACAGATACTCCAATTTTATTTATATGTATAGAACAAGGTAGTTTATCTAAAGCATGCCCTTTGACAACTGCCAACACCTTCTAAAATTAATTAATTTCATAATTTCTTCATTGTAATAGTTGGCGCCGCATGGTTATGGTTATAAGATTGGTAATAGTTGTTTAAATGGCAATATTATATCTCCTCATTTCTTCGCATGGGAGTCGTTAACGGCGACTTTGAGGAAAGCTTTAAAACTGTAACTAATGCTAATAACGGAATGAACATCAAAAAATACCAGATTAAAATTAAGCAGACCTGGTATGGCGATCGCCAATCCGGTTGTCTAGCATTGCGAACAAGCAAACCCTCACTCACCCCTCAGCCCTATGTTCTGCAGTGGAATTTAACAGGCTGTAATATATGTATGTATAGACAAAGTGGTAATTAACAATTTGAGAAGCATGCATTTCCTTATACGTTACACCTTTATATAATAAATATAATAAATAAATAATATCTTCACAGGCTTCTTGCTTCACGCAATTCCCAATACAGGGGTAGACAGAGGTGAAGTCTAGACAATTAAGTCCCTTTGACCCACCTTCCACCGAAGATATTTTTCGGGATAACGTGACAGGTGGTGAGCCCGTCGCCGCCTTTATGTCCAAGCCAACGATGAAATTCGTACATAAGTTTTTGAAAAACTCATTCGTCGCCACGAGATGGCCTCAAGAGTTTTTTTATCAACTTATGGTTGATTTACGTACGGCACCAAGTGTTAATAAAGTTGTACTATTTGACATTACAATTATTTTCTATATAGTCGATAAATCACTATAGCCGAGTGGTTGGGTGACCAGAATTCGAGTCATGACACCTATGTTCGATCACCAGATAGTAGTCTCGTAACAACGAGTTTTTAAAATTTATATATGATTTATATCGTTGGCTTGGACTTTAAGACGGCGACAGATTCACCAGCTGTCATGTTGTTCCAAAAAATATCTTCAGTGAAAGTCCTTTCGACACAGAAAGCGCTTAATTGTCTGGATTTCTGTCTACCACAGAACAAGGAAAAGCCTAAAGATAGTTTCTTGCTTTTATATCTGATACCAAATATGTGCCTGGGTGACTTTGAAGCTTCGCTTGGTATCAATAGATTGCGCTGTAAATATTTAATTTTCAGGACATGTTTTATCACATACAATACCTACCTAGATAAACTTGGAAAAACTCTATCTTAAAACGAACGCTTTGCCAGATTTTAAAAATATACCATGCTATTTTTTTTATAAATATAAAAACTCGTCTTTCTCAAAGAGTATCACAGTAACATGCATCTACAATTAACTTTTCATTTACATCGTGAAGCCGCTACATGAGTACCGTGTACTCCTTAACCGCATTATGTGAATTTTGTGAGACACTGGATACACAGTTATGAAGTTATAATGGCGGCCATAATTCTTAGGATGCTTCCCTTGCATTGTCGAACTCGTGTGTATAATATGTAAAGGTTTCTATGAAAGTTTATATATTTTTGGGCGGAGAATCCTGGCGGAAACTTCAAGATCTTTAGTAAAAATATTACTTACTGTAGAAATATTATTTTTTATACCCCTGTGGACAAGTGGCGGTACACCGGTTCATGGTGTCGCCGAAGATTGTCGAATTGGCAACGGAAATATGGCGAGAAAATAATTCAGCAAACCGAGTTCTGCAACCTTGGCGATTACGGCAATATGACTTTTAGATCTTTGGAAACTGATAATCATTATCACAATTAATGATTATCAGTTTCTAAAGATCTATAAAATCAACAAAATGATGTGATCAAGTCAATCAATATATAATATCTTAGCTGTAGTTCATTTACACAAAAACGGCAAGACATGATAATGTAAATAAAAACTATTTGAATGCTCGAGTTTAGAGTTTGTGTACAGGGAGTAGAAATGTTGTTTGTGAAAACACTGAGAAAGTGTAGTTTTCTCAGACATACCTATAAAAAGAAACAAAATTTATAAGAAAAAATGTTTAAAATTTCAACTGACACGGGCAGGATACGAACCCGTGACCTTTTGACCTGGCCATGGTACGGTAAAGGTCGCGGGTTGGAATCCCGCCGATGCAAGTTGAATTGCTCGGTGTACATTCTCTTTACTCTTCCTTTTTAGTATGTTTAGACACGACTCAACGTAAACAATTCGCCCTTCCAGGACATTTCTATCGTTTTTGAGTTCACGAATTGTAGTAAAATATATCCGATATTAGAAAGAAATGTTCAATATTTTGTAGAGTCGCCTATGAAAACACCTAAATAAATAAGAATAAATAGAACCAAATACTTATTTCATCATACAAGAAACAATCATTCATATCATATAAGAAACAATAACAATTAATGACTAAATACAAGCAATATTAATAATGTACTCATAGCGTAAGTTGTAATAAAACCACGTTAGTTACGTTAAAGATAAGCACGGCTTTACTTCGGAGCTAGATAATAATGCTTTCTCGACTACTTTATGATTTAATCTAGAAACCTTAGACGTATAAGTATTTGTGAGAAGTGAAATAGAAGCGAATAATAGCTGAGAGTTCCCAATAAAAATTCCTAACCTGTATTACAATTATTAAATTAAAATCTTTGGAGCCTTTTTAAGACTAGACATTTAAATTTATATTAATAAAACTCTGAAAGAATGAAATTTTTATGTTTTAATTTAAATTTTACAACTCGACAGCCTGCCTTCGAAGCTAAGGGATACGGGTTTGATTTCTAATAGTAGGCAAATATTTGTGGGATGAATATGAAGTACATAGACGTACCATTCCATTGGCATTCCATCACAGTGCATTTTCGTGGAATTTTCTGCCACGCACTAGCACTTTATGGAATGTGCTGCCGTCACCGGGTTTTCCGGACCGATACGACTTAGGGACCTTCAAAAAAAGAGCCTATACCTTTCTCAAAGGCCAGCAACGCATCTGCTATGCCTCTGGTATTGCGGATGTTCACGGGCAATATTAGTTTCATTTTGTATTTGATAATGACTTTCGAAGTAATACAGTAATTCAAAGAGGTTGGTCTGACCGCATGTGAACTGCGAGATCCCGCTAAATCTTCTTTAGACCTCTCTTAATCGTAACTATCAAGCTCGTGTTCAATATAAAAGCCTTAAGTCTGCTAAATTTATATTAAACTGATTTAATATCTTTCTATAACATATACATATAGTAATGAATAAATACTTACGTAAGGACAACATCACATACATTTCTCGTATCCCAAAGTAAGAAAATAAAGCACAATTAAAAGAGTACTACAAACACTACAAAAAGTGGTTTTCTACGGTCGGATATCGAACCCGGAACATCACAGCTTGGGATACCTTGAAAACCGCCACTCGACCACGGAGGTAGTCTTGCATCAAAATGCAGTCATCGTGAGTGAAACCATCGCAGCTGTCCATTTTTTGAAATCCTTTTCAGATGTTACGGGCTACATCTTCTTACCATCAGATTAGATATCCTGATGGTAAGTGACAAATGCAAACTTAGTTCATTCCACTCTGATCCTTTAAAAAGTCACATTTGTTCGTTCGTGAGCGCAATAAAGTATTAACTATGTATTGATTGTACTTATTCTATCGAATTTTACAGTGGTAGAGCCTCGCATCAGCTTTTGTAGATGCATGCATGGGCCGGCTCGACCGGGGAAGTACCACGACCTCACAGAATACCGGCGTCAAGTAGAAGTTTAACAAACTTCCGCGTTTCGTCTGGTGAGTGCAGGTAACCGGAGGCCCACACCCCCTCCCCCCTCCACCAATTCTGAAGGGGTGGGGGAACTCTAATGCTCCCCATCAACATGGTAGCGGAAGAAAAAAAACCACCCTCGGGGGTACCAACACCACCGGTGCTGGAGAATCCCCCTCTGGGCACCCGCGTTTGGGCAACCTATCGCTGCCCTAATGTGGATGCTTAGGCAGAGATCGGCGACTTCAACGCCCACCACGCCGAATGGCTACGATATCGAACCACTGATTATGCGGGGAAATCTGTTTTTGACTTTGCCTTAGCATATGATCTGACACAACTGGTTACTTCGCCAACGTGGGTTCCGGATGTTGAAGATCATACACCTTCCTTGCTGGATTTTCAGCTGACCTCTCATCCGGATGGCTATGTGGTGTCCGTTGATGCCCCTTTGGGTTCATTGGACCACTGCCTGATTCGGAGTAAAGTGCCTATCATGTGCCCATTGCAGTCGCGATATGCAGGCCACCGCCGTGTGTGGCACTACAGGTCGGCAGATTGTGACGGGATGCGATATTTCTTTGCATCCGACCCCTGGCAGGTTTGTTTCTCGCTGGATAGTCCCGACGCCGTTGCAGATTCCGTTGCCGATGTGGTGCTTCAAGGAATGGAACTTTTCGTTCATTCCTCTGTGGTGCCCATCGGTGGTAAATCTAAGGCTTGGTTTGGTATCGCATGCAGAATGGCATCTCGTCAAAAGCAGCAGTGCTACCAGGCCTGGGTTAATGCATTGGCGTCCCGGGATTCAAATACTAGCGTTTTTAAGAAGAAGTATAACTCTGCCGCCATGTCCTTCAAAAGAGTAGTTGCTGCGGCAAAGTCCGAGCACATTAAAAGAATTGGCGAGAAACTGGTTCGTCTTCCTTCGGGAACTCCTGCGTTCTGGTCCCTCGCCAAGGCTGTCCAAGGGAATTTCAGTCAGCCATCATTACCATCTCTGCACAGGAAGGACAACTCGATGGCCCATGACGTAAAAGAGAAAGCCGATCTTCTAGGTTCTCTTTTTGCTTCCAACTCGACTCTCGATGACAGGGGAACTCACCGCCGAACATCCCGTGCAGTGAGTTCTCTATGCCGGACATCCGGTTTGTTCAGAGCTCAGTGCGAAAAGCACTCCTCTCCCTAGACATCCAGAAGTCGAGTGGGCCCGATGGTGTCCCCCTATTGTGCTGAGGATGTGTGCTCCAGAGTTGGCGCCGGTTATAACGCGTCTTTTTCGGTACTCCTACTCTAAAGGCGTCGTCTAAGAAAGGCGACCGCTCAGATCCGGGCAACTGCAGACCGATCGCTATCACCTCCTTGTTCTCCAAAATAATGGAGTACATTATAAACTGAAAGTCACGATAGCCGAGTGGTTGGGTGGTCGGAATTTCGAGTCAATAGACCCGAGTTCGATCCCCAGTTGGTAGGCTCGTACCAATGGGTTTTTCAAAAACTTATGTACGAATATCGTTGGCTTGGACATAAAGGCGGCGACGGGCTCACCACCTGTCACGTTGTCCCGAAAATATCTTCGGTGAAAGGTGGGTCGAAGGGACTTAATTGTCTAGACTCGACCTCTGTCTACCCCTGTATTGGGAATTGCGTGAAGATATTTATTTATTTATTATTATTTATTTTATTATAAACTGACAACTCTTGAGGTACTTGGAGGAGCACCAGTTGATTAGTGACCGCCAGTACGGCTTCCGTCGGGGTCGCTCAGCTGGTGATCTTCTTGTGTACCTCTCTCTTCGATGGGAGGAGGCTGTAGAGAGCAAGAGGGAGGCCTTGGTAGTTTGCTTGGATATAGCAAAAGCCTTTGATCGGGTGTGGCACAAAGCGCTTCTCTCGAAGCTTCCGTCATATGGGCTTCCCGAGAAATTTTGCAATTGGGTCACTAGTTTTCTCACAGACCGGAGTATCAAGGTCGTAGTTGACGGTGCATTCTCTGAGTCCAAGTCTGTGAACGCTGGTGTCCCACAAGGCAGTGTGCTATCGTCAACCCTGTTTCTTCTGCATATCAATGATTTGTTACAAATTAGTAATATTCATTGCGTTGCAGACGACAGTACTAGTGATGCCTTATACACCGGCCGTTCCAATATTTCTCGGGAATACGTCGACGAGTACCGGAACAAACTTGTGTCTGAAGTCGAGATTTTGTTAGACAAAGTCACGGATTAGGGTCGACTAAATTTAGTCCAGTTTAACCCTAAAAAGACACAAGTTTTCGCGTTTACCGCTAAAAAGAAACCCTTCGTCGTGTCACCTCATTTTGAGAGCCCTAACGAACGAACTAGGAGATAGTTGCCTTAGCGCCTCATCGAGCGACGTTCAGTGTCGGTCACTTGGAAGGAAGGCCAAATTGTCCTCTAAGAAGCTTGGCGTGCTCAGTAGAGCACGACAGTACTTCATGCCGGCCCACCGCCTGCAACTTTATAAGGCGCAGGTTTGGCCGCACATGGAGTACTGTTCGCATCTCTGGGCGGGGGCACCCCAATGTCAGCTCCTTCCATTTGACCGTATCCAACGAAGAGCGGCTCGAATCGTCGACGACCATGTTCTATCTGATAGGCTAGATCCCCTGGTATTGCGAAGAGATGTTGCATCTCTTTGCATTTTGTACAAGATTTACTACGGGGAGTGCTCTGAGGAATTGTTCGGATTAATCCCAGCCGCTGAATTTCACTAATTTTTGAAATCTCTTGGGGTTGGGAAATCAAGTAGGAATTGTCAATCAAATTTTAATCATAATGATCTAAATGAGCTTAACCAGCATTTTTCCTCATCTTGCATTATTGACAGTGCCATAAAACAAAAGACAAAGAATAAAATTTTAGCTTTACCCACCTCTGATAATCCCCCATTTAATTTTCGTCAAATAGACTGTAGTGATGTTAAGAGAAGTATTATGGAAGTCAATTCTGATGCCGTTGGTTCGGACTGTATTCGTCGTAAAATGGTCATTCCTCTCCTTGACTTTCTAGTTCCTGTCATTGCGTCTATCTTCAATCATTCTATTAACTCCGGCTTTTTCCCTTCTTCCTGGAAAGATGCTCAAATAATTCCACTTCCTAAAAAAACGAATCCATCTATTCTCATCGACTATCGACCTATTTCCATACTACCATTCCTGTCTAAAGTTTTTGAACGAATTGTTCATAAACAACTGACATTTTTCCTATCCAATTGCAACCTTTTAAATCCATTTCAATCCGGCTGCCGTCCAGGTCATAGTACGACTACTGCTTTGGTAAAAATATCTGATGATATCCGCTTTGGTATGGATAACCAGTGTGTAACAGTGTTGACTTTACTCGATTTCAGTAATGCTTTTAATAATGTCGATCACGAGCTGCTTCTAGCAATACTAATTTCTCTTAACATATCTCCTATGGTCGTTGATTGGTTTCATAGTTACTTGCATGGGCGCCGGCAACGTATTCGGATCGACGAAAAGTACTCAAACTGGTGCTCGATCTTTGCCGGGGTACCGCAGGGTGGCGTGTTGTCTCCTCTTCTTTTCTCAATCTTTTCAATCTTCTCTCTACCACCTGTACGCTGATGATCTTCAAATTTATGCACAGTCAAAATTACAGAATTTAACCACAACAATCGATGTACTAAATAATGATTTAGATACCATTGTCGAGTGGAGCAAGTCTTACGGGCTA
>JAGSMR010000059.1:545000-595000 GCA_029286605.1 Sericinus montela
ATGAAAATTAACGGTAATTATAATTATCTTTAGTTGGGCTATGTATAAGATAGAGTTTCTTTCTATTGATCTCTCAACATATGGATGAGGTACATTGTACAATTATTATGTACATTGTATCAATTTCAACGCGGCGTAATAAGCATTCGAATAAAGAAAATTTATTCAGAAAGAAAGCCTCTTAGGTACGAAGTCAAGTTTTCGTAATATTCAGTTGTGGGTTTCATGCTATTATCCTATTAAACAATTAATTTATGTGTAGTCTTAAAACTATAGAAGAAGGTTCGTAAATGTTTATAATGTTTTTGTTAACAATAGTAGTTGTTTTTAAGATTTTGCTACTAATAACCATGCAACATTCAAATGTTTTTTTTTTCATATTTTTAAATAGTCATGATAGCCGAGTGGTTTAGTGATCGGAATTCGATCCGAGGTGGCAGACTCGTACCAAAGAAGTTTTTTTTTAAACAATTGTTTGCCACTGTTGGAATTCCAACCCGCAACTTTAAGCTTCAAAAACAGGACACTAGCAACTAGACTAGAAGTAACAAGAAATTATTTTTATATTCACTTTATAGTATGTTTCCTTAACAAGATTTCACACAATCCCTTTTAGGCCGCATTTAATTACAACCCTTACGTTGGGTAATAAAGCCACAACAGTTTCTCTTCAACTAAGATGTCGGAGGGATCAAGGCTATATCAAAAAATATTTTTAGAACCACCCAATACTGGGGCAATTAAAGTTCTACATAACTTAGTCCTTTTGAGACCCTTAACATCATACACCAATTACTTATTTAATTTGTAATTGTATGATATCTTTACATATAATAAATTCATAGATAGGGACATCATTTACATTGCTCTGGTCGCAAAGTAACCAGCTTAAGTACTTGTATTATGGAATCAAAGCAACGAAAGTACCACAAACACACAGACCCTAGAAAGTGTAAATCAGTGTTTTCTACATTGATCCGACCGCAAATCGAACCTGGAAGCTCAGAACTGGCGACACCATAAAAAGGTTTTAAAGGTCAGTATCACGCTTTTACCTATTTCTGTGAATCTATTAATGTAACACATCCGGTTGTGTATCTATTAATGTAACATTCCATTCCGGCTTTGCAATCTAGTATAATCACTGGTTCTCAGCATTCCATCTTAGTCTCCTAGTCCATGGGGGTAACGGTGAGTGTGAAATAAGAATTATTATGTAGTTTGTAGAGCTAGATCAAGACGATTTAAGAATATCTGCACGCCATTTCCATTACTTGAGTAGTTAGAAAATTTTTGAAGTGAAACTTCTTTAGAATTGTTGTGATTTCAAACCGGATGTAACGGAAAAAACGACAGGTAAGAGACACAGATATAAGAAAGAATGACACAGTAATATGCATACTATTTTATAAATAAACTTTGTAATTATCTTACCCTTGTTTCATCTCATTCTCTTGTCAATTTACTGAAGTTTCACTTCTATCGTGTGTGAATCGCACATATAAATTTTTTGTTGTCTAGACAACAAATCTATGTAAGGTCTTGTGATAAACAATTTTTGGGACCAATATAAAAGTAATAATGTGAAGTTAATATATAAATGAAATAATTAATATAAAAGTGTTTACTCCACTGGTTTGCAGAGGTCGTCATAAACACAAAATACAGTTTTTCTCCTTTGGAACGAATAGCGTATATTCCGGTTTCCATGTTGTCGCCTGCGTTTTTTCTACATTTTCTCAGGTCTGGGTGATTTTGCAACAAAAGTACTTAAGCTACTTTCTTTATTTATTAATTTAATTTATTTCTTATTCTATTTTTGAAAAAAAAATCGTTACAAATTACTTTTAACTAACAGAATAATGAGAAAGTTTAAAATATAAACCAGAAGCCCTAAAAGAACTTGCAATCTAGAACTTTACTGATAAATTTGTTTCATTGTTTGTTTTTATAAACCAAAACTCTTTATAACAAAATGAGTTAAAGAAATTTAAGTTGAATAAGACAAAAGTTTGAATAGAAAAGTTTTTGTTTGTATTTAAATATAGCAGCATCCTTTCTGATAAACATGAAAAGGCTTTTATAAAGAGAAAGATTTATGTCTATTTATAGTTTTTACCTTATATCTGTGAATGTTATATCTTTATATATTTACAAAATATCTGATTAGCTTTTATCCGCGACTTCTTTTATGTGAAAACAAATAACTATCTTTTTGCACCTGCGAAAATACTGCACTTCATACATAAAATTACTATTAACTAGCTAATCTTGTGTATAAATAAACAATTTTAGAAGTCAAGCGGTTGGGTCATCGGAATTCGAGTCGAGAGACCCGAGTTTGACCCAGGTGGTTAGGTTGTACGAAAGGGTTTTATCAAAAGATTATGTAAGATTTATATCGTTGGCTTGGACATTACGACGCGATAGGGTCACCACCTATCCGCTATCACGAAAAATGTCATAGGCGAAAGGTGGGTCGAAAGGACTTCAATGTCTGAACTTTTGTCTACCCATGTGTTGGGAATGACGTGAAGATATTTATTTATTTACCATTAGATAAAATATCCAACTTTCTACAATAGTCTGGAAAAGTCTACCATCAAATAATAAAAATGAATGAAATAAACTAAAAAATCCTGGACTAAAACCACCCTTTTCCACCTTCTTTAGTCTCTTTTCTATAATATATTCAAGTGAGTGGCTGCGGTGATACGACAAAAGTATGGCATGCATAATCTTGCTTCATTTTAATGTATGAGGCCCAGTAAAGCCTTCTTCCTACATAGTAGGTTACATAAATGTATAAAACAAAATGGCACTCAGTTTTTTCTTAAAACTATTTGCACAATCAATGGTGTAACACTCCTCAATGGAAATCGTCTGGGCCACACTCTTACTGGGTTGCAACTAAATTATAGAAACTTTTATGAGACATTATTTATCTCATCTATTTTTGTTTTGTCTGCCATAGCGATATTCAAGGCTGTTCTTATTCGCCTCTTACAACACCAACGGGAATAAAGAGAGTGGTAATATTCTTACGCCGTAACCACATGGTCATTTATTTATCATCTAACTACTATTACCGACTACTTTAACTTCTAACCCTATATCGGTATAGATTTTAAACATAAGTATAGCAACACCATCTACAGCTTCCCGATGCAATTATTCACTTCAAGATTAACAAGACAAATCATGCTCGACTTTTTGTTAACAAATTAAATAGAATAAATAGATTTGTGTGTGGATTGATGTAAAAATAAAATATCTTTTATATTTACATCAATCCACACACAAAGCCATTTCCAGTAAAGCAGTAGACTGAGGTCTTGAGAATTTAGTACTTTCGACACACCTTCGACCGAAGACATTTTTTGGGACAACGTGAAAGGTGAGCCAGTCGCCGTCGTTATGTCCAAGCCGATGCCAACACTCATAAATATTTAAAAAAAAACACATTGGTACGAGCCCTGGGGATTGCACTTGGGGCTTTTGACTCCAACTCCGATTACACAACCACTCGACTATCGTGACAATTGTCTTTTTAAAGAGAATTAAAAAAAAGTGTAATAAAAAATTCAGCACAATTTGCATGCTTTAAAAAAACTCAATAATAAAAATTGCGTTACAGAAGTTTTTTATCCTTTTACTAAACATTGGAAATGAAATAAAAACAAAACGATGACGATAATATAATCCGCATAGGAATATTAAAACATCGAATTTTCAACCAACATAATGAACAAAATTTATATTTAAACTCTCAGATATTTTCTTTTTTGTATTTTTTTTTATTTTATCTACTAACAGATCTGTTTTGCAAAAACACACGTTTCGGCTTTCGATGAAAACTAAACGGAAATTGAAAAACTACTCCGCGTTTGACCCAACAGTGACGAAAATCCAAACGGGTTTCGTGTTTATTTATGCGAGTGCATTTTTCTATTGGATATTTCGTCGTATACAGTGATTTAAGCTACCGTGTGTCTGGCTGAGTTCGCGATATATATTAAATACAAAAAAAAAAAATATTTACTCGACTCGATAGTTGGTGGTGACTCAGCTTTCGATGTTAAGGGTTGCCGCTGCAATTCCGCATTGGACAAACATTTGTGTGATGAGTATGCATTGTTTTCACTCGATTCGTGGATGTTTATATGTTTACATTGTAAATATTTATTTACATAAGTAGTTATCTATGTAAATAAGTTGCAACCTTGGTAAAATCACCACCTGCCACGATGTCCGGAATAAGCTTCGGTGAAAAGTGCTTAATTATCCAGACCTCTGTCTACCCTTATATTGGGTGAGATTTAAATAAAAAAAAATTGTCAGCCCGATTGCGTCACTGGTAGTGACCCTGTTTTCGAAGCTAAGGATTGGGAGTTCAGAATCACTCAAGGGGTAAACATTTGTGTGATGAATATTCATGGATGTTTATATGCTTATACATAAAATATTTATCCATGTAAGAAGTAATCTGTGTAGGTAGTAGTAGTAGTAGTAGTAGTAGTTCGTTTGGATACGAAGACGGTGATAGGCTCACCAGTTGTCACGTTGTCTTAAAATAAGCTTCGGTTAAAAGTGGTGAGAAAGGACTTGATAATTCAGAACTCTTACAATTCTATTATTAAATGCAAGAAGATAAATAAATAAAAAATGTGATACATTGAAAAGCTGCGACGAAAATTCATAACAACTCAGGTAAAAGATGTATTCATACTTGAGCTAAAATAAATCTCTGAAGTGCTCTCAACACTTGACTTTGACCTGGCATTGAAGACCCTTACTCGATATATTCGCAGATTTTCTTCGAACAAAGGAAAGTATTTGAATAGGTCACATTTAAGTTACGTCATGAGAAAGTATTTCTTTTTATGAGTAAGTGGGAAAAACGAACAAGCGGTTAACCTAATGAGAGGGAGAGAGAAAAATATTATTTCGCAATGAAATATACATCACATATATTTAAAAAATTTTAAAGCAAAGAATTAAGTCACGATAGCCGAGTGGTCGTGATCTTAATTCGAGTAAAAACCCCGAGTTTGATCCCTCGGTGGAAGACTCGTACCAATTTCTTCAAAACCTCATCAATGATGTGTATCCTTGGCTTGGACATAAGAACGGCTAAGGGCTCAACACCTGTCTCGTAGTCCCGAAACGTAGCAATCCAAAATATTGCAACAAAAAAAATATTGAAAAAAAATAACCAAAATTGTGACGTCAAAGTTGGTGTTCATTTCAGCAAATTGCTGCAGTACTGTTTACTGCAGCGCTGTTTTTCAAATGGAGCCTAAAATTGACTTCACGACAATACTAAAAGCAATCCTTTAGTTTACATTGCATTAATGAGGTTAAATTATGATAAAATATAAAAAGTCACGATAGCCGAGTGATTGGCTGATAGGAATTCGAGTCACGAGACCCGAGTTCGATCCCCAGTTGGCAAGCTCGTACCAAGGGGTTTTTTTAAAAACTTATGTACGATTTAAATCGGAGGCTTGGGCATGAAGGCGGCGACGTGCTCATCACCTGTGACGCTGTCTCAAAAGATGTCATTGGCGGAAGATGGATCGGAAGGACTTTATAGTCTAGACCTCTATGTACCGCAGTATTTGGAATGGCGTGAAGATATATTTATTATTTTTATTATTATTTTCTTATGTCACATTAAAAATGCAACAGTACATGCCTCACAGTACTGATTCTACTATTAATGCTGTCTTTAGTTTCCTTAGGTTCAATAACTCTTGCTGCTTGTACCATTTCTTATTACTCCAGTATTAGGAATGGAGTGAAGATATTTTATTTTTATATCAATGCACCCACAAATCCACAAAAAAACACTTTTGTGGGTATTTTCATAAGAAATAAAATAAAAAAAGCGATTTAAACATGACGCAGAAAAGCAACACTGCAATTAAAAATAATTGTAGGGCTTTCGAGGGTTATCCAAAAAAAACGTACCCATTTTATCTTCAAGCAAAAAAATGTGTGAAAGTTTTCTAGGTCAACGGGTCTAAAGGTGTAAATAGTAATCCCTGCGAGTTTTTATTGCTTTGGATTTTTTTAATCTGTTAAGTAATTTAATATTTTACAGTACAAACTGTTTCATGGGTCAGTGAAAGCGATTTCCAAGTCATGTCCAACAGTTTTATTTTTTGAAAATATATAACGTTTCTATTTTATACATATAATAAGTATTATCATACTACCACAAACCACTGAGTGGACGAGTAACTTACGCACCGGTTTTCATGATGTCGCCGTGATCTCAGAGATCCCGGGTTCGATTCCCGGTCGGGTTAATGTAGAATACACTTTTTCTACATTTTCTCGGGTCTGTGCTTAGTGCACTACAAGTGCCTTAGCGCTTACTTTGGGATCAGATAAATGTATGTGATATTGTTTTATCTATATACGTACACTTGTTCATATTCACTTTACTAATTTGCACTTTAATTAAACCAACCGGTCTCGCCTAACGACATCATCAGGAGAATATTAAATTTGACATACAAAAATATCTCCTTCTTTACAACCAAGATTCCCCTGCTGAACATAAGCCTCCCTCAAAGTTTTCCACCAAAGCGGTCTCCAGCCACCTTCATCCATCGGCTTGGATTATATGTCATAATTATATTGTTGAAGACTGGAAAATGCTACATATTGTTGCAGACTGCCACATTTTTCAATATAATATGACATATAATTACAATGACTTATTACTAATATGGTTAATATAATGTTTAACTATGATGATAATAATGATTAATAGCTATTAGAATTTGACACGCCTTATTTTATTTATTTATGTTTAGAATATTTCATTATTTAATTATTTATTGATATTTAATAATATAATTTTTTCCTGAATTTCGTGGCAATGCTTTTGTTGCGTTTAACCTCAATCTCTGTCTACTTTCTATTATTGTAATATATTTAACGTTATTGCCTATTTATTGTAGGTAGATTTAACATAAGTTTTGAAGATTTGTATAATATAATAAACTCAGTGTTCATGTTATGATAATACCGTTTGATTTAAATAAACTAAAAATTAGTACAATGAATGCATACAAGTGTGCAACAATTTTAATAACATGCAATTTCACAAAAGACAACAATCGTAAATATACATTATACAGGGTGGGCCGTAAATTTTTGCACATTTGAAACATGAATAGAAATTAAACTACGAACATTATTTTTTCGATTATTTATTTAACGTAATAATCATTTATTGAAATTTACTTTTTAAGAATTACATCGTCGAGATGCGCCCCGTTTCTTTGTTGGCACTCCTGCAAACGGCTACGCAAATTTTGAAAAACTCGCCGGCACATGCTGCGAGGGATTGCGGATGTCTCCTCGGTGATGTTTTCTTTTAATTGGTATATAATCGTCGGTTTATTAAGGTAAACTCGACTCTTGAGGTATCCCCACATGAAAAAATCGCACGGAGTAGGGCGGGGCTTCTTGGAGGCCATGGAATATTACCTATGCGAGAAATCAATGTATTGGAAAAGATTTCTTTAACTACCGGTAAACTCACATTTGATATACGGCACGTAGCTCCATCTTGTTGCATCCAAGTTCTGCTATTGTATCCTTCAAATTCATGAAACTTCGGTATCAAAAACATTCGCAACATCTTCACATATTCCACTGAGTTCACAGTTACGTCATTTCCTTGATTCTTTTCAAAGAAATACGGACCGATTATGCCCTTTGGTGATATGGCAGCCCATACTGTCGTTTTAAGCGAATGAAGTGGGTTTTGTGTATAAGACGAGGGTTTTCCGTGCTCCAATATCGATAATTGTGCTTGTTTACACGTCCATTAATGTGAAAATGGGCCTCGTCCGTAAAAAATACATTCTCAAGAATAGAGAATCGCTCCAGCAGAGTGTCAGCCAATAACTTACGTTGAATGTAATCGATTGGTTTCATCTCCTGCACAATTTGAAGCTTATATGGATGCAGCTTAAGGTCCAGATGCAAAATTCGCCGCAGAGTAGTCCTTGGTATTGCCAAAGCCGCCGAACGCTTATGCGTAGACGATTTTGGATCGTTCCTTACGGAAATTGCAACCTCATGAACGGTTCTTCTTGCACGTGGCGGCTCTGTTTGTCTAATATTCATTGTAGATCCTGTTTGTTCAAACTTCTTAATCCAAGCTTTGATTAAATTAACACTTGGACACTCATTTACATGACGTAATCCGTACTCAATTCTATATTTTTTATATTATTTTTGGGACAAGGTGACAGGTGGTGAGCCTTCGCCGTCTTTTTGTCCAAAACAACGATATTTATCGTACATAGGTGTTTGAAAAAAAAAACCATTGGTACGAGTCTATCACCTGGGGCTCGAAATCGGGTCTCTTGAATTCCAATCACCCAACCTCTCGGCTACCGTAACTTTCTACTCATAGCATAGATCTTCTTCTCATAAAAAACTTATAGCTCCAAATAGTCACTCGAAGTGCATTATAATTTTATAATCATTTTGCAAGTTTTGAAACTTGCAAAATGATTACAAAATCATAATGCAAAAATGTTTGGAATTTAATCTGCAATCTGAATTATCTCTAATAACAACACATCAAAATGCCCAAAAAATTATATTTTTTTATTCTTCAGGCATTTTTCCCACACTGGGGTGGGTAGACGGAGGACTAGACTATTAAGTCTTTTAGACCCGTCCTTTGTAAAAAAAAAAAATAAACGAGTGTTTTATAATAAAAAGTTTAGCACGGCATACATACTAAAAGGTACACGCTAAAAACTTTTTGAAAATGATTTAATTATTCTAACCTTTTCATAAATTGAGCAAACCTTTCTACAAATTACATAATTGTTTTTAATAAGCTTAGCGTTATAATTTTGAATAATTTATGCGTTCAGGGGACAATAATGTTTCTAACCTTATGTGATTTAATTTATTATTTTACATACACTTACGCGAATACAGTTATAAACATTGGCCACCCACGTAAGGAATCTTGTTTTGGCAAGCTGATTGGCATATAGGGGTCGGCAGAGGTCATTGATAATTAAGTCAATTTTCAAGAGAAAAATAAGATCCATTCAACCCACCTTCTAGCGAAGACATTTTTGGGACAACGTGACAGGTGGTAAACATATCACCGTCTTTATGTCCTAGCCAACGACATAAATCGTACATAAGTTTTTTTAAAGCCCCGTTGGTACGAGCCTGGCACATAGGGATCGAACTCGGGTGTCTGGACTCGAATTTCGATCACCCAACCATTCGGTTATCGTGACTACCTCCATGTTAAAATTTCGACCTATCACGATGCACTTCTACGTTTGGGTCAAATAAATTAGTACGTTTAATTCAATAAATTAATAAGTTTATTTTAAATTGGTTCAAAAAATTCGAAGAAAATGGTGTGTATTCGGATGTACGGAAATCGTAAAAATAACAAGCTGGAAACAGTGACCAAAATTTGAAAAAAAGACTTATAATATGATGTTTTAAAAATATATTTTTAATCAATATATTTACAGAAATAAAAGGTGTAAAATAATATGCGGTAACAATAACACTAACGCCTTAGATAAAAATTACATTATAAACATAGAAGGTAATACCCAAACAGTATATTATTGTCTATATATAAACGACTTAATTACAAAAAGTATCTGAAATGTATCCCGATACTGGATGTCTAGACCATTAAGTCCTGTCGAACTAAGTCGTACATAAGTTTAAAAAAAATAATCAGGTCTCTTGATTCGAATTCTGATCAACTAAACACTCGGCTATCGTGACTTGATTTAATTTAGTTTTGGTTTCTTATATAGAATGCTTTTGTTGGTGTAAAATAATCGAAACAGAAACTTTATAATTTTATTCTGGCTGTGAGTTTTTAAGGTTTATTTTGGCTTTAATTTAAAATAAATACAAGTAGCCAATTATTTCAGATTTTACTGAAAATCCGTAACGGGACTTAGATGTAGAATCCCGGCTGTTACTGAGTCCGTTTCGCGGTCGTATGCTGTGGAACAGTTTTAAATAACTATTTTCATTTTATACTTGTGATTTACTGTAGTAAATTTTTAAGACTAGATATTTCGGACTTAATTGTCTAACCTAGACCTATGCCTACCCCTGTACCAGGAATTGCATTTAGATTCATTTTTAAGGAATGTGTTTTTTTTTGTTTAACATGTTACCTTTCTATATCTATGGTATGTAATCCCGATGGGGTTTAACTAGTGAGTTCTAAGTAACATAGCGAACACAATATTATTCTAATTAGTACGAAATAATGCTTTAGTAGAACATGCAATTAATCGTCCCTGTAAGCCTCTACCCGAGAGCCTTCAGGATATTTTGTGAGAAAATATCTCGTGCTTCTAATAAAGCGTCGTTCAACTAAATTGAGGTAACTTCGGGTTTATTTTAAGAACTTTCATTGTTGACCCGATTGCCCAGTTAATAGTGACCCTCGCTTTGAAGCTAAAGGTCGTGGTTTCCAATTCGCAAGGGTCGAACAAATGTGAAATGGATATGAATTTTTAGAATAAGAAACTCGAGTCATTGGCGTTTATAAATTTATAAATTGTACTATTAGCTTGACATTAAGGCGATTGGCTCTCCCCCTGTTATGTTGTTCCAAATAAGATCCGGTGAAAAGTGGGTCGAAAGAGACTTTATTGTATAGGCCCCTGGCTACCCCTATGTGGGAAGTTGCGTGAATATTTAATTTGAGAACTTTAAACTTATTTTTTAACTTATTAACTTGCTTATTATGTTTTTGTTTTAGACAGCAATTTATGTACTTTTTTATTTTGTCCAAGGATATTCTACTGGACGATCCGATAGCCTGGTAGTAGAGTCTGCTTTCGAGGCTTAGGAGTGCGGGTTTAGGTCCCGGTAGCGGAGAGCATGTGTGTGATGAATATGTAGGTATGTTTATGCTGGGGGCATTGGTACATCGACGGCCTTAATAACTCTATATAAATAAACTAACTAACAGAGCTGGAATGTAAGTGTATAGGAATATACGGTCGACTCTTACTGCTCTTTCTCAAGGAGTGAATATATAAATAAAAAAGCTAGCTTCGTAACGATTCTAATTTCTCCTCAATGCGACATAAATCTTGAATTATCGTGTCCCGTCAACGCATTCTATTTTTAAAAACTACACTTAATCAATGCTAAAGAAAAACAAAAATAAAGATTAACTTACTTAATCTTTGCTCAAATAGGTCGAATATTAAAAAAGAATCCCTCAATATAAACACATTTAAAAACATAAAAAAACACATATAAAAACATTTGCGTGTTGCAATATTCCTTTTTTAAATATAACCATAGTACGCTGTTGTTTACGCGGTCTAGTATGTGTTAATAACAGTAAAATGTAAATGGTGTTTCAAGCTGAACGCTATAGCGCGGCTCTGTTGCAAATTGCGACGGAGTGTGGGTTTACACTGGGAGGACTTGGTATGGATTGTATTTTTATAAGCATAAATAAAAGTAAGTGAATAAAATACCGATAGCCGAGTGGGTAGGTGATCGGAATGTGAGTCAGGAGACCCGGTTCGATCCCGAAGGCTCGTACTATTTTTTTTTTCAACAAACTTATGTACAATTTATATCTTATGCTTGGGCATAAAACCTGCGACAGGGTCAGTCTTCGATTGAAGGTGGGTCGAAACGACTTAATTGTGTAGACCTCTGCCTACCCCAGTATTTAATTTTGTAACCATTATAAAGGATCTTTTAAAAATACTAGCAATGTTAAAATGGCAGTAATATAAATATATATGTGAATGAATAAATGATATATAGTTTATTGGAAATCGGTATAGGCAAAAGGCATAAATATAAACAATAAAGCAAAAATAAAATTGCCTTTAATATCAAGTAAAACAAGTTGAAAGAAGAATTATGACAAGGGGGTTGGCTATCATATTTGAGCAGAGAGCGACTTGGGTGATAACTATATAGATACACAAACTTGAAAATAACCGGCAATAAGAGTGACAGAATGTGAGATTCCTGCAAAGGAGTTTAGAGTCGAGCTTTTCCCGAAATTTGAAATACGGTTTAGGAAGGCCAAATATAAACCGAATGCAAAGATTTTCTTGAAGAACGTGCTCAAGTTAATTCAGTTGCTCCACACTTAAGTTTGAGTAACAAGCTGCAGCATTAAGCATGAATTGGCACAAGGAGAGATTCCGGGAGCTCTAATTTAGTTGATATGCGTACACTGCTACTACACAATCTCCGGAGGGAAAACTGAAAGCATCTGCCTACTTACTCAGATTTTTCATAGCAATTACGTCATGAGCTTGGCTGTGAAAGGAAACATTAAATGATACATGTATCCTCTATTAGGTCACATGTAAAAAGTCACGATAGCCAGGTGATTGGGAGGTCAGAATTCAAGTCGTGAGACCCGATTTCGATCCTCAGGTGGTAGCCTCGTATCAAAGTTTTTTCAAAAAATTTATTATTTATATCATTGCCTTTGACATAAGGTCGGCAACAGACTCACCACCGGTCACGTTATCTTCAGTGAAAGATGTGTAGAAAAGACTCAATTGGCTAAATCTCTGTCTACCCTTGTTTTGGGAACAGCATGAAGAAATTTATTACCTCTCTTAGAACACACCTCTCTCTATTCTCTCAGTAATTAAAGTAAATTTATTAAAGAGTCCCAGTCTAGTAGAAGACTGAACCTCAGCTTTGAATCGATAGTTGCAGCCATCTGCTCTCTCTACTCAGTTTTACATAACACTTTCCTTGTGAAGAAAATGTTATTTTACTCTATAATAAATTTACTTTGATATATATTGTCTTAAATATATATTTTATTTATTTTTACAAATAAATAACCGAAATAATAAAAAATGTTACATATAGAAATATGTGAGGCACGAAACAGGCACAATGCACTTCCATTTAACGAAATAATTTTAACTCGGTTAGTAAATAATATGATAAAGGTCTACAGTTGTGAGCGCATCACAGAAAACCTACTGGATAGATTTCAATTTAGTTTTATTTCTTAGCCTACACCTAAAAAAATTATCGCGCCATCTTAATTTATTATAAAGTTTTAAGAAATTTCATAAGCGCTACATATTTTTTACGCGGGCAAAGTCAAGGAAATGAGCTATTATTTAACAATTTTACTAGTTAAACCCTGCTACGCTTTATATATACAAAGCTTACAATAAACATTTAATATAAAAATTTTAAAATATGCTGTGTTATTTTCACCAGAACTTACCACCTTTCTTCTTGTGGGAATTGTAAATGCCCACTGACATAAAAGCCTTTAAAATTCCTATTTACCGGCAGTTGGTGGGATAACCATCTCGAAAAATATCCTATCAATTTTATGAGACTGCTGAAGGGCTGCAGAATCAAAGATATGAGGGTCTTTGCCGGTGAACTCAATTGCCAAGCGACATGATCAGTCGAAATCCCCATTGAGAGATGGCCTATGGAATTTTCATACTTCTAATTCCAGAAAAGACATCAAACTTACAAAATCTCGCCGCCCATTCTAACCCTTTATGGGAGGTTTCCTAAGAAAGGCCACCTAAATGACTTCACTCTCACACCATCTTCTTCTACTGTCTTCTTTACAGCCTATCAAAAGTCCACTGCTGAACATATGCCTCCCCGAAGATTTACACAAAGGACCATCTCATCCATCCATCGAAGAGATATAACGGTCTGTGACTCAGCCGAATCGTGATAGTAATTACCGCGGTTATTTAGAGACTTAAGAAAGCCGACTTAAGAATATTACCTTAAATTAAATTTATAACTATTACTCATGAATTAAAGTCACGATAGCGGAGTGGTTGGGTGGTCGGAATTTCGAGTCAAGAGACCCGAGTTCGATCCCCAAGTGGCAGGCTCGTACCTATGGGTTTTTCAAAAGCTTATGTACGAACTATATCGTTGGCTTGGACATAAAGGCGGCGACGGGCTCACCACCTGTCACGTTGTCCCGAAATATCTTCGGTGGAAGGTGGGTCAAAGGGACTTAATTGTCTAGACTAGACCTATGTCTACCCTTGTATTGGGAATTGCGTGAAGATATTTTTTATATTTATTTTTTTTTACTCACGAATATCGAAATTCGGTAAATTTGGCAGCGAATACATTTATCTCAAAAAATGTGTTCAATGAAAGGTGGATCGGAAAGACTTAATTGTCTAGACCTCTATCTACTCCAGTATTGGGCAGAGCGTGATGATATTTTTTTTCTTAAATAAAATACCTGCTATTCCAAATATAGGCAGCATTGTTTTTTTAAGAATGCATAAAAGTACGTACCAGTATAGTAGATATCTCTCAACCTTTACGGCTACTCGTTGACCTAAAAAGCATAGCGAGCACACATTTCGTGCTCAAGAGAAACTTATGCAGGCCGTACTGATTTAAATACCTAGGCTCGCTGTGATAGTTTCGAAGCGAGCGAATGTTTAAAAAGAATACCTCACGCCATTCCTAATTTTGGTGTAGACAGAGACATCTAAACAATTTTTTGGGACTTCGTGACAAATCTTCATGTCCAAGCGAACGATATAAGCGAACAATATATGTTTTGAAAAAAATACCATTTATACGATTCTACCACCTGGGAATCGCATTCGAATCACTTCACTTGAATTTCAAATAAATACTGCAAATAGGCTGGTGTATTAGTGAGGTAAACTTTGTGTCTGACTATCTATCTGTGTATTAGTGTGGATGCTCTTTTTTTTAAATTAAAATCTGTTATTCGTTTGGCTAGACACTATGATGGAGATAGGCTCACCACCTGTCACGTTGCCCTAAGTATGACTCCAGGAAAAGTGGAAGAAAGGTCTTCTTTATCTAGACCTCTATCTACCCCAGTATTCCCATAAAATTCTTGAATAATAATAATAATAAATATAAATATCTTCACGCAATTCCCAATACAGGGGTAGACAGAGGTCTAGTCTAGACAATTAAGTCCCTTTGACCCACATTCCACCGAAGATATTTTCGGGACAACGTGACAGGTGGTGAGCCCGTCGCCGCCTTTTATGTCCAAGCCAACGATGAAATTCGTACATAAGTTTTTGAAAAACTCATTGGTACTGCCACCTGGGGATCGAACTCGGGTCTCTCGACTCGAAATTCCGACTACCCAACAACTCGGCTATCGTGACTTTGAAAATTCTTGAAGAAACAAATAAATAAAATATGCAAGAAAACATGTTCGTGTCATCCAAATATTATCCGAATATTGAAGTTTTTTATCTCGACTTATTTTCTCTGTCATATTTTAATTTTCCATTTCCTCTTGTGTAAATAAGAGATCGATATGAATAGAGCAAGATTAATCTGCGGGAACCTAAACGGGAGGACAGATCTATAGACGTCAAAAGATGCTCATCCAAGAAGCAAACATAAAGCATATTTTTATATTCCCCCGGATATAAATATTTAAGAGGAAGTTTCATCATTGTGTTCTCAATATTTATATTTTTGTACATTTGTACCACTATAAAATTATCATTGTATTACGTATTATAAATTTTTAATAACCATCGTGGTCAAGTGGCATGCGCACTGGTTTTCAAGATGTCGCCAACTCTGAGGTCTCGGGTTCGATTGAATAGAAAACCACTATTATTAACAAATTGTCTCGTGTCTGGGTGTTTGTAATACCTTCGTTGCTTCCGATTCCATAACACAAGTGCTTTAGCTAATTACTTTTGGAGTCCATATCTATAATGTATGTATATTTTATAGAGAGAGAGAGAGAGAGAGAGTACACTTTATTGCACACCATAAAAAAGAAATATAATATGACAAACAGTCTAAACATAAATGGTAGCACAATGGGCGGCCTTATCGCTCAAAGCGATTTCTTCCAGACAACCTTTGGATGGACAGGATTTAGAAGAAAGAAATCTGGTGTCGGTAAGTAACAAATGAAAAGAAATATACACCAATACAAGTATTACGCAAAAACTAGATATGTAGTCAATTGAAGATAAAGGTAAATATATAATACAAACTTACATACATACATTCATATATATATATATATATATATATATATATATATATATATATATATATATATATATATATATATATATATATATATATATATATATATATATATATATATATATATATATATATATATATATATATATATATATATATATATATATATATATATATATATATATATATATATATATATATATATATATATATATATTTATATATATACAAATATATAATAAAATACATACAGATATAATTGTTCAAAGTTGAGTTACTAATCATTAACTCTCAAAAGATAGGTAGTAATTTTTAACAGCAGTTTTAAAAACTGGAATGGATTGAGCTTGCCTTGCTGTTAAGGGTAAGTCATTCCATAGTCGGACATTTTATAAATCCTATCTATGTATGTATCTTATGATAGATAAAATTTCGTGCGAATATATATTTACGCCAACATCACATAATAAATTTCAATTTAAATTCCAATTTAAAATTTGATTCCAACCTTTCGTCAATAAGCTTCTTACGAATACTCCAAATATTCTATTTTTATTCCCATTTCAAATGATCCCCTAATTTCAAACCAAAAAAAAAAGAATACAAAAAAGGAATTCCTACTAATGAAAACTCTTTTGAGAAGTTACGGAGGCTGCGCGAGGCAGTGATCAATGAAAGCGAATATCGGGGTAAGATGTAGATTAAGTCGCTACAGAGACAAAATTTGATTAATTTTTTTCAGTACTAAATATTAACTATTTGTAATATCATACAATAAATATATAAATACATACATAGGGACAACGTCACATACATTGCTCTGATCCCAAAATAAGCAGCTGTTATATCATCGAAAACAACGAAGTGTTGTGTTATATCATCGAAAACAACGAAGGCACCCAGACCCGAGAAATGTAGAAAAAGTGGTTTTTCTACATGGACCCGTCCGAGAATCGAATCCGGAACCTCAGAGATGACGACGCTTTGAAAACCAGTGTGTATGCCTCTCGTCCACGGGGGTAGTCAATAATAATTCATAGTATTATCTTAAGTTACCCACCGCAGAGCTTGTAAGACTTCGTTATATAACAGCGAAACTTTGGTTTGTCAGAACAAGCTTAAAAGCAAACTACAAACAGTTTTTTTATTTTTAAATTTTTATTTTTAAATTGTGCTGCTTTATCTTGGCCGAGCGAAAACGAAACGAAGATATTCGCAATGTGGCAGCTTTGAAAGATAATTTTATCACTAGAATTAATAAGAGCGTGCTCCTATGGTATATGGTGGATACATTGAACGAATGAGTGAAGACCGAATGGAGAAGGTAATACATATATATAGAATGAAAGTTAACAATGAATGGAGGTCGAGGTAGGCCGAGACTAGCTTTTAAAGACCGTCTGAATAAATTGATCGGAGAGGAGAGGGTTAGGTGTAAAGGTGACGTGCGTGTATGAACAAAGTAATTAATTTGAATGAAGCTGAAGATGTCTGTGATGATCACTACACTTAGCGATCTGTTTTCGTTACTCGTCTGAGATTGATGCTATACTCATGGAAAATGCACATAGCTATTCGCAATACTGGGTTAGAGGTCTGGACAATTAAGTCTTCTCGACCCACCTTTCACCGCAGCTTTTTTTTTTCGGACAATCTGATAGGTGGCGAGCCTGTCGCCGACTTTACGGCTAAGCCAAGGATATAAGTCATACATAAGTTTTAAAAAAACTCATTAGTACGAGTCTACCACCTCCGATGATCAAACTCGGGCCTTTTGACTCGAATTCCGATCTTCCAAATATAGATAACGCATGAATATTTTTTTAAATAGTAGCAAAGTAACAAATCTAGTTAGCTTTTATATTTTATGATTTTTTCATGCTGCATTGCATGTTTAAAATGCTGCTACTAATATCAAACCAAAAATAAAATGTGTTTTCATCTTTGGGGAATAAGAAGAAACGCTTCAATACGTATTGTAAGGAACAATATGCATACATAACGGCAAGTTAAAGTCCACTGCAGGACATAGCCCTCTCCCATATGGAGGATTTACTCCAATCGCCACGCTTGCCAAGCGCCATCTTCCCACCACTACCATATCGTACCATAAATTGCTCCCGGTATAGGTATTCCTATTATTTATCAGATATTTTTCGGGCCAGTCATGTCATAGTCTATCAGTCGCCATTACAATATTTAAGGCTTTTACGGTCTCATGACCTTACGGCTTACATGGAAAGTAAGGGGGTACTATATTCTTCTGCAGTAACTATTGGCGCTTAAATTCTTTCATACGATTTGACAAGCTGTAGGCGACGGGCTCATCCCCTGTCACATGTATTTGTTAACGTAGACATGGAGTAGATGTAAAGAATTTTAATCCTCTGATTGAAACTTCTCTGTGGAATTATTCCGGGAAAACTTTGCGATAAAGTTTTATTTGAACTATAAAAAATAAGAAAGTTATACACACAAATATAACAACAATTTTCTTTAGTAGCACAGGGAAATTGATTTCAACTTCCCAATATGCGGGTTTAAAAATTCCGTATTGAACCAGTAAAATTAGAAACACAATATACAGTTTTTTTTTTATAGAATAGGGGGCAAACGAGTAGGTGACGTGATGGTAAGTGATCACCGCCGCCCACGAATACCTACAATACAAGAGGAATAGCAGATGCGTAGCCGGCGTTTGAGAAAGGTATAGGCTTTTTTCTTGAAGGTACTCAAGTCGTATCAGTTCGGAAAAAGTATTGACGGCGGCACATTCAATTGCAGGTGTGCAATGATATTTTAAAGGCGCTCGTAGTCGCCTTCAATACCATCCTTTTTTATAATTTTTCAATAAACATTTATATATTAATGTTTATCTTTATGTTTATATAAGAAAACATCATGAGTGAACTTGCAGACTCAGATAAACAGTATGCATGCATCTTGTAAAGACATGGATGGCCAGTGCATCTGGTACAGCACGAGGCCTACCGTCAATAGCCTAAAGGTTTAGGGTGCGGACTTCAAAAGACAACGACGCAGGTTGGTGCCTAATACTCGACTAATGTGCAATCTAGACGCAAACATTGCAGCTTAGTTGTAGTGTTTAACAGGAATACTGGTAATGCTATTTGACATTGCTAATATTCTTTAAATAATAAAAAAAAGATTCTGAATACCAAAGTGAATTAGAAGCTCATGTCAGCTTCTAAAAGAGAATGAATGAGCTTGCTAATCCGAGGCAGGATCACGGTCATGAATACCAGCGTAAGGCATCTTGACTACCATGTAAAGTCCTGTGAGTGCGGTAACTTGAGGGCCACACCCCTATCCCTACTTCTCTTTTTCTCCTAATCTTATCCCAATTCGTTTTTTAAGCTGCGCAACGCACTTACTTTAAATGTATTTTTTTCTAACTACGTTTATGTTTATCACATTCTATTAAAAAGCATACTGAGCAATATTTTATCTAATCTTCGACTCTAGTTTATTAAAGGAAATTTCTTCATCAGCGGTTCATTCATGTTAATAATTCGCGTACAATTTCCGGAGTGAAATGACATTATTATGCAAATAAAAATTATTGAGTGCGCAGTTACAGCAGTCCCCAGTCTTAGTACTACATTTATTATGTTATTTTATTTTTTCTTATTTAACTGGCCTTGTTATCGGCTTGAGAATTAGGAAACCCTTAACAATATTAATGGCTACCGACATACGGCGCGATAACAATCTCAAAATATACCAGACCAATAATCAGAGGGTCAACAGTCTGTATACTGTTGACCCTCTGATACTTAGACTTACGGATACTTAGACGTGCATGTATGAAGAAAGGGGCTACGAGGCTACTAACGAGGGGCTCAACACCCGTCACGTTGTCCCGAAAATATCTTCGGTGAACGGTGGGTCGAAAGGACTTAATTGTCTAGACTAGACCTCTGTCTACTCCTGTATTGGGAGTTTCCGATAATTAAGTGCCTTTGACCCACCTATCACCAAAACTATTTTTGTAACAACGGGACAAGAGGTGACATCTATATAAATCGTACGGTAGCTTTTGAAAAAAAAAACCTATTGGTATGAACCTACAACCTGGGGCTTTATATCGGTTCTCTTGAATTCCGATCACCCAACCACTGAGCTATAAGAGGTCACGCTTAACTTATTAAGCTATTAATCACGAGAAAAGGTCCAGGCGTTTATAATAATACGAGTCATCTACACGGAAACACTTCTAAAAGGGATTCCCGTAATATTCTGAACGCTAAGTATAATTTAAAGTGAAAACTTGAGCACGTTAAGCTAAGTGTCTCTCATATTCTCCACGTACTGAATTTATGCTTTAAGAACCCTCGTTATATCCAAGTATCTTACTCATATATCTTGTGTGAAGAAATTAACGAATTGTTGTTTATTATTATCGATGAGCTCTGTGGACGAGTTTCTTACACACCAGTTTTCGATATCTCAGACGTAGCGGGTTCGCTTCCTGACCGGATCATTTTTTATATATTGTCTCGTGTCTGGGTGTTTGAGGTACTTACGTTGTTTCTAATTCCATAACTAGTGCTTTACCTACTTACTTTGGTACAAAGTAAGTAAATCTACGAATTTATGTTAAATCTAAGAATTTGTGTTTTTAAACGTATACATACGTTTAAAAACACAAATTCTTTACTACTTTTTTTAGGATCAGAATGGTATATTTTATTTATTTATTTACCTTCAAGCACAGTCCCTGAGCGATAAGAATACAGATTAAAGATAACAGATCGCCAAGAGTCACGATCCTTACATACCTCTTATTTCAGGTTAAGTATCTGAGTACTCTTAACTCTTTTAAAATAAAACTGATACAGTACGCAAACTGATAACATGTTCAAAGTTCCCTAGCAAAAATTCTATGTCTCGCCAGTCACGTTGTTCCGACAAATTGTCTTCGGTAGAAGGTGGATCGAAAGGGCTTAATTATCTAGAGCATTGTCTAATCCTGTAATGGGACTGACGTGATTTTTTAATAAATTCAATGAAATCTCTTGAATTACGTACAAAGGAACTGAGAATTGTTTTCAATCTTTATGAACTTGCACCCTCGACTTTGTTCGCATGTCCTATATTTTACTCTGCATTTATGTATGCATGTAAAAGAGTAATATGAGTCGTGGTAGCGTAGTGGTCAAGGCGCTTGCTTTTTAATGCTGTCTCTGATTTGACCTTCGGGCCGGAACTACATTTTTTTAAAGCAATTTAAGTGCTGAATTTACAAAGAGGTCGGTGGTGACGGAAAACTTCACGAGGAAACCTATTCTAACTAACGTCCTTTGAGTCAAACATTTATAAAAAAACTTGACTGAAATGATATTATTGATATGGAGTGTTTAATAAAAAAGACATAATATTATCTCATATAATTGCGCAGCTTCCTAATGCTTCCTTAATTTTAAAGAAAGATATTTCTTATTAATAAATTCCTTTTTCACGTTTTGTTTACACGTTTTCACGTTGTTACGATAGCGGAGGGGTTGGATGATCGGAATTCGAATCCAAAGACCCGAGTTCAATCCCAGATGGCAGTACCAATGAGTTTTCAAAACTTATGTACGAATTTCATCGTTGGCTTGGACATAAAGACGGCGACGGGCTCACCACCTGTCACGTTGTCCCGAAAATATTTTCGGTGGAAAGTGGGTCATAGGGACTTAATTGTCTAGACTTGACCTCTGTCTACCCCTGTATTGGGAATTGCGTGAAGATATTTATTTTTTTTTTATTTTTTTTACATATTTACGCAATCCAAATATGAACTGAATGCTAGTAATTGGTAAAATATAAACAAGGGAAATTTAAATTAACCTCAACCTCAACTAAGGGAAATAGCCTTGAATATCGTTATGGCATCCGATAGATGGCGGGGTGGTTACCTCTAAAAATATCAGACGAAAATAATTATGCCAAAGATGGGCAGCAGCATCTGAGTTGCGAGTGGTCTGGTAATACGATAGCCAATCGGCTTGCCAAGCGTGGTGATTATAGCAAACCCTCCCTAAGGGAGAGGCCCAAAGCGGTGGTGTATTATGAAGTAATTATGAGGAACCTTAATTAATATCCTTAAAAAATTCACGTGGGTCAAAGGGACTTAATTGTCTAGATTTGACCTCTGTCTACCCCTGTATTGGGATTGCGTGAAGATATTTATTTATTTATTTTATTTAATATCCTTAAAGTAGTTTTTTTATAGGGAAGGGAGGCAAACTCAAGTGATGGTAAGTTATTACCGCCGCCCATGAACATCCGCAATACCAGAGGCATAGCAGATGCGTTGTCGGCCTTTGAGAAAGGTATAGACCCTTTTCTTGGAGGTCCCTAAGTCGTATCGGTTCGGAAAAACGACGGCAGCTCATTCTATAAAGTGCAAGTGCGTGGCAGAAAATTTTGCGAAAAACGCACTGTGGTGGAATGCCAAGCATCAAGATGGTGTTGATGGAATTTTTGACTATGCCGTAAGGTACCATGGTGAAATTCAGCGGCTGGGATTAATCCGAACAATTCCTGGGAGCACTCCCCGTAGTAAATCTTGTAAAAAGTAGTTGTTTTGATTTTCTTGTAGTCTTGATTGCGGAATGTTTAGGTGATCGGAATTCGTGTCAAGATACCCAATTTCGATCCCCAAGTGGTAGGCTTACAAGGAGCTTTTCAAAACTAAGTACGATTTATATCGTTGGCTTGGATAAAAAAAGGCAACAGACTGTGTCTTTGTTTCTGATATGTCGGTCTCATGCTGTCCTAAAAATATTTCTTCAGTGAAACAAGGATCCAAAGAAATGAATTGTTTGGACCTCTGCCTAACCCAGTATAAGAATCCTTATACTGGGCCAATCGGTGTGAAGGTCTTCTTAAATAAAATACTTATCACACTAATCTTTATGATATGGATATGGGAAAAATTTTGTAAGCTACAACGGCTCTAAAAAATGGCGATATTCACGTAAAAATGACAGGCAAAAGATGCGAAATATGTAGTGTTGCGATCGCCAATCCGCTTATCACACTTTCTTGTCTCTTATATGCCAGATAATTTTTATTATGGGACCGGTAAAAACGAAGTCACCACATACATCCAGACCCGAGAAAATGTAGAAAAAGTAAAAGTCCAAGCCAAAGATATAAATCTTACACAAGTTCTTGAAAAAGCCCATTGGTACGAGCCTGCCACCTGGGGATCGAACTCGGGTCTCTTGACTCGAAATTACGATTACCCAACCACTCGGCTATCGTGACACAAGTTATCTAGACATTGTTATTCCAATATAGTGTCGTAAAATTCAAAACTTGTTACTTTTAAATCCTCCGAAACCAAAATTTGATTCACAGAAGAGTGCAATTTAGAATCCTGAGAACACTGAATATTCAAAGCTGACTGCCGAAGGTTGACAGTCAGCTTTGAATATTCAGTGTATTATTCAGCTAGTCGAAGAGACACACAAAGAAGAAGAAGAAAAACACTGTGATGGCTCTTATGTGGCTTATGAACCCATACTAACCCTTAACGGTAAATCTCATCCATCATACATCACAGCTATTTATCGTGGAATTGAGTGTCAGTAAATACTTGGCCGCCGAGCTGCAGCACGTCAAGCAACTTCTGCACGACAACGAGATTCGGGTTCCGCGCCTACGTCACAGTGACGGAGCGACGCCGGCCACGGTTGAGCGGGTGCCTGTTGTGTAACTAATTTATTTATGACTTTTTAGTATTGTTCCGTTGGCACTAAGTCGGACACCATCTAAATAGTTATCCTAATTCGGCTTGGTTGAGCGATAGGACTTAATTATCTTGACCGCACTCTATACAAGTATTGAGAATATGCATGAAGATAAAACTGTTGTATGTTTCTCTTTGCCAAGATATATTTGCTTTTTAGGGTAACAAGTAGCTATAGAGGGTGAAATTTTTCAGATAAATGCAAGTGATGTATTTCTGGTTACAGTCTTTTGAATTCTATTTTTTATCTTCACGCATTACGTAATATGTATAAGGATAATTACAGGTTTAAGCTATTTCATTCAACCTACATTTTATTCAAGCCTATTTTTGACAACGCAACAGAAGATGATCCTGATACCGTCTTGGTGCCCTTGCCTGTTAACAAATCATACGAATGTTTCGAAGCAATTCTTGGCCTTTCTCCTAAGGTCGAACTCAGGTCTTCTGATTCGAATTCTGTTTATTCAACTAATAGACTAACGTAGCTTAGGAAACAGAATTGTAACCTATTAAATTTGAATCTTAATTTTATAGAACATTTCTGAAATGGGATGTATTATCACCCATTTCATACAGTGGACTTGGTAAGAGACGACTAATAGAAAATCCTTTAATTCAGATAAATAACGGGACTCTCTCGAAAATACCTGACCATATTTGGCATAATTATTTTCGTCTGATATTTTAGAGTAACCACCCGCCATCTATCGGATGCCATAACGATATTCAAGGCTATTTCCCTTAGTTGAGGTTGAGGTTAATTTAAATTTCCCTTGTTTATATTTTACCAATTACTATCATTCAGTTCATATTTGGATTGCGTAAATATGTAAAAAAAATAAATATCTTCACGCAATTCCCAATACAGGGGTAGACCCTCTTTATGTCCAAGCCAACGATATAGTTCGTTCATAAGTTTTTGAAAAATCTATTGGTACGAGCCTGCCACCTGGGGATCGAACTCGGGTCTCTTGACTCGAAATTACGATTACCCAACCACTCGGCTATCGTGACACAAGTTATCTAGACATTGTTATTCCAATATAGTGTCGTAAAATTCAAAACTTGTTACTTTTAAATCCTCCGAAACCAAAATTTGATTCACAGAGGAGTGCAATTTAGAATCCTGAGAACACTGAATATTCAAAGCTGACTGCCGAAGGTTGACAGTCAGCTTTGAATATTCAGTGTATTATTCAGCTAGTCGAAGAGACACACAAAGAAGAAGAAGAAAAACACTGTGATGGCTCTTATGTGGCTTATGAACCCATACTAACCCTTAACGGTAAATCTCATCCATCATACATCACAGCTATTTATCGTGGAATTGAGTGTCAGTAAATACTTGGCCGCCGAGCTGCAGCACGTCAAGCAACTTCTGCACGACAACGAGATTCGGGTTCCGCGCCTACGTCACAGTGACGGAGCGACGCCGGCCACGGTTGAGCGGGTGCCTGTTGTGTAACTAATTTATTTATGACTTTTTAGTATTGTTCCGTTGGCACTAAGTCGGACACCATCTAAATAGTTATCCTAATTCGGCTTGGTTGAGCGATAGGACTTAATTATCTTGACCGCACTCTATACAAGTATTGAGAATATGCATGAAGATAAAACTGTTGTATGTTTCTCTTTGCCAAGATATATTTGCTTTTTAGGGTAACAAGTAGCTATAGAGGGTGAAATTTTTCAGATAAATGCAAGTGATGTATTTCTGGTTACAGTCTTTTGAATTCTATTTTTTATCTTCACGCATTACGTAATATGTATAAGGATAATTACAGGTTTAAGCTATTTCATTCAACCTACATTTTATTCAAGCCTATTTTTGACAACGCAACAGAAGATGATCCTGATACCGTCTTAGTGCCCTAGCCTATTAACAAATCATACGAATGTTTCGAAGCAATTCTTGGCCTTTCTCCTAAGGTCGAACTCAGGTCTTCTGATTCGAATTCTGTTTATTCAACTAATAGACTAACGTAGCTTAGGAAACGGAATTGTAACCTATTAAATTTGAATCTTAATTTTATAGAACATTTCTGAGGAAATGGGATGTATTATCACCCCATTTCATACAGTGGACTTGGTAAGAGACGACTAATAGAAAATCCTTTAATTCAGATAAATAACGGGACTCTCTCGAAAAATACCTGACCATATTTATGCAGACCGGACCGGAAATGACTTTTAGTACGATAAATCCAAAAAAAATAATGTCTTCGGTGGAAAATGGGTCGAAAAGACTTAATTGTCGAGACCTCTGTCTACCGCTGTACTGGTAATGGTGTGAAGATATATTTTTACAAATCCTTATCGGAGGGGCCAATATACTGAAGTGGACTTTTACTAGGCCAGTTTCTTTTTTATTTGTTTCGACACATGTGTAAACCAGAGGTCTAGACAATAAAATCCTTTCGACCTATTTTTCACCGAAACTTATTCGTGACGACTTAGCAGGTGGAACGCTTATCGCCGTCTTACTGTCCAAGCTAAAGTTACTGTATAATAACATACATATATATTAATAGAATATTAATAAACAGTCATGATTGCCGAGTGGTTGGGTGGACGGAATTTTGAGTCGAGAGGCCCGACTTCGAACCCCAGGTAGCAGGCTCGTACCAATGTGTTTTTCAAAAACTTATGTACTAATTATATATTTGATTTAGACATAAAGACGGCGGCGGGCTCACAACCTGTCACGTTGTCCCGAAAATATATTCGGTTCAAGGTGGGTCAAAGAGACTTAATTATCTAGACTAGACCTCTGTCTAATCCTGTATTGGGAATTGCGTGAATTTGTATTTACATTTAATTATTAATATATAAACATAAACGTTAATATTTTTCACACAAATGCTTGCCTCTAACTCTGCTATAGGGTCGTTAAAAGGTTTTTCGTTAGGTAACTTGCTTTTAAAGTAAAATATAGGTTTTAATGTTTTTTTATGATATTTTTAAAATATAGAACCAGGTCAGTCATTCCCAAACTCGGCTGATTTTAAGTTTCGCATATACCGACCAACTGAAGCGCGACGGACCGCTTTGTATTTTTATTCCGGCCAATGCTTCACTAGTGTTGTAATGTACGAATGTGCTATAACTTTGATTTCAAGTCAACTGAGCCGCATATAGTATATTCTAAGCGGGACAATCGCGAGTTGAGTTCACGGGAAGAGGGTTCTGTAAGTGTTATCACAGTATTGAGAGAATTGTCATATTTTTTTCAGATTATGAACTTTTTTTTGGTTATCCGTTATCTATAAGTAAAAAGCTGCCTGTACTGTCCATATTTTATATTTCCCACATTATCCAGGATTATAAACGAAGTATAGAAGATGAATAGAAGAATATGACAAATTTAAAGGACAGTAATATTTTAAATATTACATTATCCATTCCTTTAAAATATCTCTCAATCACAAGATAGCTGCGAAATTCCGCGTAATTTCCCTCGAGGTTTTTGTCACAGTAGGGTATAGAAAACTATTGATAGGCATTTGTTTGTATTGTAATCCTTCGATCACTATATTTTCTATTTTTTCTGGTAAAGACCCAATAACCTAGTTAGTACTGATCCTGTCTTCGAAGCTAAGGGTTGTGGGTTCGAATACTAGGGGTATTCGACGGACAAATATTTATGTAACAAAAAAATTTATCTGTCATGTTATTCCAAATTAGCTTCAATACGGGAACATAATTTTTTATTTTTTATAGAAAAGTGAGGCAAACGAGCATGTGGCTCACATGCTAGTAAGTGATTACCGCCGCCCATGAACACTATGAACCTATTCTTTGTTTAGCATCTTTCTACTCATAAGTTCTTCGTATGTAAACTGATTTCAAATGTTTAGTTTTTGTTTGATACTTCAAGTTAATCCTGCACTTGCTACCGCATCTGCATCAGCACCCGCTTCTATTCCTGCACCCGCATTTATTCCCGCACCCCGAATTTGCTCCCGCTCTTGCACACGCTTCCGAATTAACCCCCGCTCCCGTGCCAGCACCCACTCCCGCTCCCTCCCTCTCACACTCGCTCCCGCTCTCACACTCACTGCCGCTCTCACACTCGCTTCCGCACCAGCAACAACACTCGTACTCGCACCAGGCCCCGGTCCCGGACCAGCACAATAAAATCCTTTCGACCTATTTTTCACCGAAACTTATTCGTGACGACTTAGCAGGTGGAACGCTTATCGCCGTCTTACTGTCCAAGCTAAAGTTACTGTATAATAACATACATATATATTAATAGAATATTAATAAACAGTCATGATTGCCGAGTGGTTGGGTGGACGGAATTTTGAGTCGAGAGGCCCGACTTCGAACCCCAGGTAGCAGGCTCGTACCAATGTGTTTTTCAAAAACTTATGTACTAATTATATATTTGATTTAGACATAAAGACGGCGGCGGGCTCACAACCTGTCACGTTGTCCCGAAAATATATTCGGTTCAAGGTGGGTCAAAGAGACTTAATTATCTAGACTAGACCTCTGTCTAATCCTGTATTGGGAATTGCGTGAATTTGTATTTACATTTAATTATTAATATATAAACATAAACGTTAATATTTTTCACACAAATGCTTGCCTCTAACTCTGCTATAGGGTCGTTAAAAGGTTTTTCGTTAGGTAACTTGCTTTTAAAGTAAAATATAGGTTTTAATGTTTTTTTATGATATTTTTAAAATATGGAACCAGGTCAGTCATTCCCAAACTCGGCTGATTTTAAGTTTCGCATATACCGACCAACTGAAGCGCGACGGACCGCTTTGTATTTTTATTCCGGCCAATGCTTCACTAGTGTTGTAATGTACGAATGTGCTATAACTTTGATTTCAAGTCAACTGAGCCGCATATAGTATATTCTAAGCGGGACAATCGCGAGTTGAGTTCACGGGAAGAGGGTTCTGTAAGTGTTATCACAGTATTGAGAGAATTGTCATATTTTTTTCAGATTATGAACTTTTTTTTGGTTATCCGTTATCTATAAGTAAAAAGCTGCCTGTACTGTCCATATTTTATATTTCCCACATTATCCAGGATTATAAACGAAGGATAGAAGATGAATAGAAGAATATGACAAATTTAAAGGACAGTAATATTTTAAATATTACATTATCCATTCCTTTAAAATATCTCTCAATCACAAGATAGCTGCGAAATTCCGCGTAATTTCCCTCGAGGTTTTGTCACAGTAGGGTATAGAAAACTATTGATAGGCATTTGTTTGTATTGTAATCCTTCGATCACTATATTTTCTATTTTTTCTGGTAAAGACCCAATAACCTAGTTAGTACTGATCCTGTCTTCGAAGCTAAGGGTTGTGGGTTCGAATACTAGGGGTATTCGACGGACAAATATTTATGTAACAAAAATTTATCTGTCATGTTATTCCAAATTAGCTTCAATACGGGAACATAATTTTTTATTTTTTATAGAAAAGTGAGGCAAACGAGCATGTGGCTCACATGCTAGTAAGTGATTACCGCCGCCCATGAACACTATGAACCTATTCTTTGTTTAGCATCTTTCTACTCATAAGTTCTTCGTATGTAAACTGATTTCAAATGTTTAGTTTTTGTTTGATACTTCAAGTTAATCCTGCACTTGCTACCGCATCTGCATCAGCACCCGCTTCTATTCCTGCACCCGCATTTATTCCCGCACCCCGAATTTGCTCCCGCTCTTGCACACGCTTCCGAATTAACCCCCGCTCCCGTGCCAGCACCCACTCCCGCTCCCTCCCTCTCACACTCGCTCCCGCTCTCACACTCACTGCCGCTCTCACACTCGCTTCCGCACCAGCAACAACACTCGTACTCGCACCAGGCCCCGGTCCCGGACCAACACCGACCCCCGCTCTTGCAATCGCTCCAGCACCCACTTCCGTTGTCGCAACAGCACCCGCACACGCATCCACACCAGCACTCGCTCCCGTTTCGGCACCCGCTTTCGCTCTCACACCCGCTCCCGCTCTCGCTCCTGCACCAGCACCCACAATCTCACTCTCGCACGAGCTGCCACGCCATCACCAATTCCCGCACCCACACCAGCACCGGCTCCCGCACCCGCTCATGTTCTCGCTAATGCTCCCGTACTAGCACTCGCTTTCGCATTGCCTGGAAATGAAATCGCAAGGCAAAAGGCTTTGTTGTTGTTGAGCTGATTAAAGAATCCAATGCAATCCATAATGATTAGGATTAATGCAAATAACATACGATTTATCGATCGAAACTGACCGATAGATAAGTATTGGATGATAAGAAACAAATTGGGCGTTAATAGGTCTCTTAAACATATTTAAAGAAACTTATTCACGATTTGGATAAGATTGAAGACAATTGTCAATATGCTCGTCACATACTAAATAAGCTAATGTCAAAAGTGAATCGAAATTACTTAATTGTCTAGAGCTCTAACCTTGTCTACCTAGACTATTGGCAAAATAAAATAATAATGAAAGAAGCAACAGAAATCTTAGGATTTAATTGGGCTGATATGTAAATAAATATTTCTATATCACTGTCCATTATTTAACTCAAGATAAAAAGAATAATCCCATCTGCAGCCTGCAAAAGTTATCTCATTTAATAACACCGAGTCCCCGTGAGATACGCAACGAGGCTAGACATTTATGGAACTGAATGGCGCTTAGATCTTGGAAGAGATAACGAGTGCTCTCGGAGAGTATTTTTCTTAATACAAAGTGGATATGAGACACACGGGGCAAGTTGTATAAATGTTTACAAGTTTAACTTACTATTCATACTTACAACTTATGTACGTCCTAAGAATATTATTTTAAAAGTTTAGATGAGTTAATCTTGTTATTTATTCTTTACAGTATGTATTTCATATAGTGGTAAAGCCACGCATCAGCTTTTGCTTTTGCATGAATGGGCCGGCTCGACGGGGGAAGTACCACGACCTCACAGAATACTGGCGTAAAGTAGAAGTCTAACAAACTTCTGCGTTTCGTCTGGTGAGTGCAGGTAACCGGTGGCCCACACACTTCCCTCCCCCAATTCTAGGGGAGGGGGGCACTCTAAGGGAGGCAACGAATCTGCTATGCCTCTGGTATTGAGGGTGTTCATGGGCGGCGGTGATCACTTACCATCACGTGAGCCACCTGCTCGTTTGCCTCCCTTTTTCTATATAAAAAAAAATATATTTTATTTCGCGAAAATAACTCTTACGGTTTAATAGTTAAAACTTAGGCCTTTAGTAAATTTATTGCTATAGAGATGATACCAAAAAATTACATTGCACAAATAAATAGAAAGAAGAGAGATCGCTCGCTCTTGCATCTGTTGCTCCTCTTTTTTTGGACCACAAATGCCACTTATTTATTTTTGCATACTAATTTCTGCGATCTAATTTTACAATAATTTCTTGGTTTGAGCTCTCCTTTTTAATCAGAAATGTGATATTATAATAGCCATGATAGAATTGGATAGTCTGTGTGTGTTTTAAATTCACATCAATAGATTCGAATTAGATCCAACTAAGCCTGTAATTTTATGCCAAGGGAACGCATCTAAAGGTCGTAGGAGATGCCCATGATGTTTATCTCTGACATTTTCAAAATTTATAACACAAATATGACGTCAATTTGATGAAATAAAATACTTAAAATCTTCAATATAGAAAGAAAGAAAAGAAAGTAGATTTATTCGTTGCCACAAAACAATACATATAAAAGAGAGTTATAGCTAAGAATTAAAAATTAAAAAAGAGTTAATTACTGGATTGCATCTACGAAACAGCATCCGATTCAGAAAATATGTTGTAGCAGTACTGCTGCCCAAGACATAATAAATAAAATAAAACATGAATCCAATAAAGGGCAACTGTGATCAGGATGTAATTAAGATGCTGTATAAATTGTGTACCATAATCTGAGCTGAGTATAGAGTTTTACAGTCAAATAAATAATATTCATCATATTCATTATCAATGCTATGTAAATAATAAATATTCATCACACAAATGCACCCAGCGAGGTTCGAACCCTCAACCTTTAGATTCGAAGGCAGGGCCACTACCAACTATGATACTGGGTGATCAATTGGGTTTTTGTTGAGATAAAAATTCTCTGAGTGGAATTGATCAATCCAAAACCACTCCGTGTTCAATTACTACGAGTATATTAAAAAAATAATTTATAATTTAAAATAATTAATAAAATACAGAAATATTAATTTTCTAACTAGCCAGCATCAAAGCACGTAATTGTGACAGATAAAGGTTTTCAGTAAATTAAATTTCTATTTAATACTATTTTAATGTATTTTTAAACATATTTATAGGCTATACAGACAGGTTGACAAGTAGAGTTGTTTAGGGGTCAGGCACATCCTAGAAAACTTTTACAGTTGTTTTCTCTAAGGTGTCTTTGACGTACGACTAATTTACTAGAACTAATTTATTAGAATTGATAGAATTCTGCAAAGTCACAAAGAAGTCGCGGCTAGCGGCCAGTGTTTCAATAAATCCTTTTATAAATTTTATCGCAGTAACAGCAGACACTCATGATCGTTATAACAATGACTTTTTAGCGTAGACTTTGGCTTTGACATGTGTCAAATAAGGGACATCCCTCTAGTTTATTTATATTTGACGACACGTACCGCTATCATTGACACTTTGGACAACGTCCAAATCCATAACATGTTCCAGTTGCCATCATATATTAGGCTGATATAAATAGCTTATAAGTGTTTCATGATAAACAAAATATTGTAATGTGATGACGTCATACGTCCATAGGCCCGTCTAGTGGATTGCGAGAGGAAACCAATTAACAAATTATCTGGCGAATAGTTAATTTCCTGTAAACAATTTACACTCCACAATTTTCTTTTCCGCTCACTATGACAAACAGTTGATGCTGATTTCAATTGATTGAAGTTATTTCACCTGAGATTGCATCTTTGCTTACGTTTCGTTTTGGTATAACAGTTACAAATTTCTGTCACCAAATATCAGTCTATAAAATAACGTTTCTCTTTGAAAGGAATTGAGAATAAATACAATAATTGCTTATAGCGTGATAATGATAAAACCAATCGATGTTAAAACTGTGATGAATAAATGCATGTGTTTGGATTGAATAGAGTTTGCAAAATGCCAGAGCAACCAAGTGTCAATTCAGTATTGCTAGTATTTAGTCTATTGAATTTTTCGAGCCGAGTTGTTGGGTGGTCGGAATTCGAGTCAAGAGACCTGAGTTTGATCACCAGGTGGCAGGCTTAAAATAGGTTTTTCGAAGACTTATGTACGATTTATATCTTAAGCTTGGACAGAAAGACGGCGACGGGCTCACCTCCTGTCACGCTGTTCAAAAAATATCTCCGGTAGCTACGGTGGAAGATGGGTCGATATGACTTAATTGTCTATACCTCTATCTACCCCAGTATAAGGAATAGCGTAAAGATATTTTTTTTGTAAGTACGAGTATGTATTGATCATAGAATGGATACAGTTTGCAATACGTCTGAGTAACGAAGTGTCAATTCTGTATTGATTGTATTTAGTCTATTGAATTTCTAACTCACGCATTTGGTAATTTCGGGCACGTATCATAAAGTTTATCAAAGATTCCTGCCACTGCCGGTTTTTCCTTTTTATTTTGACAGCATATTTCTTTCATTTATCATAACTGATATATTCCTAACACGCGTTCGCACGAACTTCATGGAAAAAATAACACATATATGTTGAAAGTTTATGTGCTCTTTGAAGAATTTGTAAATCGGTTTTATAAGTCATTTTTATTCTGTGATCGCACAGAATGAAGTACCGCGATCGCCATTTTTTTAGCTGAGCTTGGCGGTTGTGGCGAATCATCCTACAGGAGTGACCTTATAAGAATCAGTGAACAGTCATTCTAATAAATCATCCTTATTTTATAATTGATAATAGATTGTGAGGTTAAAATCAATATTATTGGATAGTATGTAAACACAAAATTAAAAAAGAAACAAATATTTAGGTTTAAAATAAATATCTTCACGCCATTCTCAATACAGGGGTAGACAGAAGTCTTGACAATTGAGTTTTATTTGACCCACTTTCCACCGAAAACGGGTGGTGAGCCCGTGCAGTCTTGTTGTCCAAGCCAATGATATTAAAGTTTTTGAAAAAACCTATTGGTACGAGCATTGGGGTTCGACCTCAGGTCTGGTGACTCGATATCCGATCACCCAAGCTATAAGCTATCGTGACTTTAAACAATTAGACTAAATTTATATTTTAGACATGAATCAGTTTCTATAGCCATTAATAGTTCGTATAAGACACGATAGCCGAGTGGTTGGGTGGACGGAATTTCGAGTTCGCTTTATTTATTTTTTCAAAATGATATGGTTAAAGGATAAAAAGATTACAGAATATATATAAGAATAAGAATAGCTATCATCTAAGGGGTTGGATGACCAGAATTCGAATCAGGAGACTCCAGTTCATTTCCAAGGAGAAAAGCTCATTTCAATGATTACTTTTTCAAATCTTATAAATAACTTGTATTTATGTCTTTGAGAACAAAAACGCACAATACTGTCTACGTTATACGTTGTCTAAATAGACTCCAGTGGGATTTGGCCTGAAATAAACAGAAGCATAGACCTCTGACTACCCCAGTTTTAGAAAATACGTTCGTGAGTTTGTAGTAGAGAATAAAAAAAATTGTTTTATTTACGAAATGTTTTCTTTATTTTGCAAAAAGCATTTGATTACACGCACATTTGATTAGGTAAAGACCTATAAATTATAATCTCACCATGCAATTATTATATTAAATAGAATGTACCTATTACAACTAAATTATAAGTATATTATATAGCGGTAGATTTAATGACGAAATCATCAATGAGAAAAATATTTACAGACAACGCTTAATCGTGACGAACTGTGACTTAAAAACTTAACAAATATTGCACAAAAAATAAATATAAATATTTATTTAAAAAATTGCACCAAGTTTAATAAATTTTATTATGATTTCAGAAATATAGCTGCTTGATAAGCAGAGAAAAAACGTTAAAATTATGAAAAAAAAACGTAACAAGTTATTTTAAATATTCTAATAACTATCACAGTTCAGAAAGGATGCAACAGAAAAGTCTCAGAGACATTTAACAAAAGTACAATAGTACACCGACGTGTAATATATAACATATTTTTTTAAATTCTGTGACAGTAAAATTTAAGGATAGACAAAATCTTAACATTAAGCATTTTCAGACAGCTGCTATCCAATCAAGCTATAACCAGACAGAATATAAGGTAATGATGATTTTTGCAAAATGGTTTCAATTGATCACATCCTATATTCAGTCGGGTTATAATTTAGTCGACAACTTTTTTTATTTAGATTAATCTCATCATAATGAGAACATCTCTCATCATAATGAGAACAAACTGTTAACACATTTTTAATGTACTACAGTTAAATGTTTAAGATCAAATATTGCTGAGTGTTTACTACATTAAGACAATCTGTTGCAAATTATAATAAGATTTCCTTAGAAAACAATGCGATGGTTCGTTTTAAATCTATAGAAATATTTACAAAATGGAAAAATAGTATAATGCTACCACATTAAGCTAACATTTATGCGTTTAAACATAATTCATAACCCCCATAGACTTCAAGAACACAGAAAAAAATTAATGGACGGATTATAACGAAAATTAAAATCCCAAAAAAGTGCAATAACTAATAACTTAATGGTGACGAACAATAAAAACAATTAATTATATCATCCTATCGAAACAAAACATTAAATTTATTAATATAATTACAGGCTTCGGTAGGATATTAATTGATTATAATGTTAGTTGTAATATCTAATGAACTCACAACCATTTATTATTACTCTTTTACATTTGCAGCACGTGTTAAAAAGTTCCAAAAAACTTTCACGTCATAATACAATTCGTACATTGTACAATTCGAATACAGACAAAAAATTTATCTACGACAATTATCCGATTGAAATTTTATACTATATGATTTTCTACTTTAAATCTAACAATTATTACATATTGAGCTCTACGATCTTATTCGAAAGGAAGACATTGAATTTACAAGATCGAATAGTATTTTATTAAAGGTTTATTAGTAACTTGATTCAATTAGATTCAGGATTTTAAATGGAGTTTTAGAATTTGAGGGGGAAGAAAGTTGTCTCACTATTTGGCTCAAAAGATTAGAATGGAAAAATAGAAAAGTCAGATATAACATACTTTTTAATTATTAGAGGAAAAGCTACGTAAGTACGTAGGTATTATTAAATAAATACGTTATTGCTACATCAAGACAAACATCATATTTTTTATGAATCGAACACCAATTAAAGCACAAAAGAGTTATTAACGTTACAATTCTGAATGTAGTATCCTGCAATATGTAAAGTAAATAACAAAAACGATAAATTAAAAAATATCGTATTCAATATAAATTAAAATGTAAATTTTAAATTTAATTACAGATTTTATCTTTTTCTTCAAAACCTAACTAAAGTCAACTGGTCTGGAATAGATCACCTCTTAAAATTACCACGAAAAGCAGTCCTGAGCTACCAACATCCATCGATTCCTCGTAAAATTATGTGGGTTGTTGCAGAAATTTCAGTGGATATAAATAACCATGACAAAATGCATCAAATGATCTTCATTAAAATTTTAATAGCGTTTGCTAGATCGATTTCAGATAAAAAAAATATCTTCACGCAATTCCCAATACAGGGGTAGACAGAGGTCAAATCTAGACAATTAAGTCCCTTTGACCCACCTTCCACCGATGATATTTTCGGGACAACGTGACAGGTGGTGAGCCTGTCGCCATCTTTATGTCCAAGCCAACGATAAAATTCGTACAAAAGTTTTTTTGAAAAACTCATTGGTACTGCCACCTGGGGATCGAACTCTGGTCTCTCGACTCGAAATTCCGACCACCCAACAACTCGGCTATCGTGACTGTCCATTGTGTACAGTCACGTGTGTGTGGATTTCAGATATCTATCTAAATAGATTACTGCTCAATTAAAATATGCTTAGATATGTGTGATTGGAAGATCGAGTTTTGACCTTCCGGTTTTCACATTACAACGATCAGGAAAAGACGGCAATTTGCTAATATATATTCAGTAACTAGTACTACAATATTGGGAAGAGGAGTCTCACAAATCAAAATGGCTGACTAAAATATGAGTTTTAATCTAAGCACTAAATTCTAGTAAAGTTACCTTGTTGGCTTTGCTTTAACGATATTAGCATCCTCAATTTCAGAATTGTAACGCAATCCATTGAATGAAAAGAGGTTAATATTCGTTTTAAATACAACTATATTAAAGATTCTTTCACAACACTGATACATCAAATCTAACGGCTTTCGTAATATTAACTCGTAGCACATCAATATATGTATATATTAAAAATTGTTTTTTTTTCTATTGAAGCGTTATTTGTCCCCATATCATTATCATAAATCTTCCTATTAATGTTTAATCGAAACGATATAAACACTAAATACAGTTGTTATAATTACTCCTACGCTAATCTAAATATTATCCTAAATGTATTTACAACGATGTGAACTTATATATCTTGTGTATATTATAATATAGTTATGCATATTCCATGGCTTGTGATATAACAAAATAATGAAATAACGAGGAGATAAATAATATTATTTGCATATTCATTATTTATAAAATATGTACTCAACTTGTATTGTAATAGAATGAAAAGGTATACAATGATAAATTTTACTATTTTTTATTTAGTATAAAAAATATAAATTATAACAAAAATTAGTGAAATAGTCTGCCTGATTAATTAAATCTAGACATTATAACTGTTTAAATATTAATTTATTATTTAAATTTACAAAGTTTTTCTCATTACATTTTCTATACTATGTAATATCTACATATTCAGTTATATGAAGACTTTAAATGTAATATTCGTACAAACATTTAGTTAAATTTGATACACGTATTTAATTATTGCTATTACAACATACAGCTAATATTAATTGTATACCTCTTATTTTACTTTATGTTATTATATTTGTTCACGACTAGATATCGTACGATACATCAACGAACTATTAAAAATTTACTGCTTACATCTTGCAAATATACAAGATATTAAAAAATAAAGATACTACTCTCATTTAAAATTAGAACCATGCAGTTTCCTTTTTCTAAAAAAAATGTAAAGCTTGTGTCGCTTGCAATGATGTAAGAATTCTAAAAAGCCAAAAATTCAAATATGTTAATAAATAAATAAATATCTTCATTCAATTCAAAACAGTGGTCTAGTCTAGACAAAAACCCTTCGACCCACCTTCCACTGAAGTAAGTTATAGAGAAATAAATAAACTCACATGCATGTAGCATAAAAATATTACAATAATTTTGCAATGCTTGCAAACGCTGACAAAAACGGACTGATTTAGTATAATTATCTATATCACCCCCCAGAAAGATGAATCTAATTACGTTGATATACATTAACCCGTTTGAGCTCGAAAGCGGACCAACGAAATATACAGACATACAAACATCTTCTTGCACACATGGATGAAAAGTAGCACAAACAAAAAAGCAATGAATTTAACGTTAGTCTTTGTTTTCCTTTAAAATTAATGTTCTATAAATATTCTATATGTAAACATTAACATTTACAATAGAAATAAGAAAGAAGAAGAAGGATTTTGAAATAAATGTACAGTATTTTCCATTTTTTTTTATTTCATCCACAGCAAGGTGTTAGAAACGCCTAAGATTTTAGGCCCTTTGTAACATTGACCCGCATTTACCTAAAACACGATTTTAAATTACCTATTTACATCATTTATTCTATTATATTAATAAATAAAATTTCATCAAATGAATTTTCTCATAAATACAATAACTTACGACAAATGACACTGCACTTAATACTGGTGTACATGGTAATTTACAATAAATAACTTAGTTGATAGTAACTTTACGATTTGCACTGCCCTTATTTACATATTTTGTAGTTTATTAATTATTACTTATTAAAATCACTATTTAAATAAAAATAATCACATACACACACATTACAAAAAACATTTCTATAAACATCGGAAACATTGGCGATATTACATTAATATTTCAAGTTAATTATCTAAAATTTGTTTTCTTTCACTAACACTAAAATATACTTTCACTAAAACGCGAAAATGTCAGCGCATTTTTAGAATAAGTACTGGATTTAATTTCGTTGAGAAATTACTAGGCCTGTCACACTTCCGTCACCAAATCGCGTTTGGGAGATATTCAAAGAGATGCCAGATCCGAAGCTCTTCTCGACGGGATAGGAACTCTTAACTGAGCAGAGCCACGCCTCTCCAATCTCTCCATAGCATCCAAATCTGATGCACTGCGCTTACAGAAACTACAAAACGCGCAAGCCAGTGTGTTCTTAAAAGCATTACGAAAGTCTCTATTAAAGTACGCATAGATTATAGGATTCAAAGCGGAATTAAAATAACCAGTCCAGAACATAATCACAGTTACCACTTCAGGATACTCGCACGTATCACAAAGCGACGTTGACACGTAGAAAAGAAAAAATGGCAGCCAACATAAAATGAAGGCGCCCATAATGATGCCTAACGTTCTTGCTGCTTTATGCTCCCTCTTCATCTTTAATATATTCCTATCTTTGGTAGGTGTGGTGGAATTAATATGTAATGCACCATTTTTATCTCCAACTTCTCTAGAATGTCTATGCATTAGCATAGCGTTACCGGCTCTCGCGTGTAGAGCTTTCTCTTGTCTGTTTGCTTCTTTAAATATTGCTAGATATGTAAATATCATGATGGTACATGGTATCCAAAAAGATATTGAACTGGATATGACAGCGTATGGTTTGTTAACTTTAAATTCGCATTGGTTAAGCTCTCTGGTCTGTATGTATTCTTTCGTTGTGTACCAACCCATGAATATAGGTGCATATGATATTGTTATTGGACTTAACCAGGTTGCAGCCAACATAACAAACGCCATCTGGAAAATATTTATTCATGATTCATCATTTAATAAAACAATTCTAAGTCAATTTTAATTCAATTACTACATTCTTAGGGTATCGTAAGAATCGATCACAGAAAAGCCAAGCTTATTTTTAAACTTCTAGACAATGGCACAGACATTATCAAAAACATCATTATTTACAAAAAAATAACATTTATGTCAATTTACATAAATAATGAATATATTTTGAAAATAGGTAAACCGCATGCATTAACAGCAAATCCTCTTAAATTAGATAAAGGAGTTGACAGTCAAAATACCAGTTAAAATAAAATAATGTTAGTATTATACTTAAATATAGTGTATATTGCTGTTTTAAGTACTAGAAAATTTTTCATCCAAAGACCTTCCTTCCTTCTAGTAAATCAATATAGTTTTTAAAGGCTTATCTACAGTGAACAAAAACCAACCTTTTTTGTCATCTTTATAGGATATTTTAAAGGTTTGACAATGGCATAATATCTATCCACGGAAATGCAACAAAGGTGCAATATGGAGGTGGACGTAAAATAAACATCGGAGGAGTTCCACAGATCGCAAATAACTGTGCCGAATATCCATTCGTTGTAGAATTGGACGCTGAAGTTGAAAGGCATTACAACCATTGCAACGAGAATGTCGGCGAACGCTAGAGACACGACGAAGTAGTTGGTTATGACGCGAAGTTTCCTGAAAACAAAGATTTAATTGTAGACATAAATTAGAAGTATTATGTAAAATAAAATGAGTGTGTTTGACTAACACATTATAGTCACGATAACCGAGTGGCAGGGTGATCAGAATTCGAATCACGAGACCCGAATTCGATCACTACTTTGTACCAAAGTTTGTACCTGTATTAAGAATGGTGTGAGGGAGGTGTTTTTTATATAATTAAAACGCTTTCAAATACTATACAGATCAATCAATAATTAACTAACAATCAATGGAAGTTATTCAGTGGTGACCAATTACTAAACGAAAAATTATATGTGATGTTGAAGTCAGCATAAGAAAATTTGTATTTTATGTCACGTGGGTGACGTAAGAGGTGACAAGAGAAAAGCCTGGAAAATACCAACGGCTATCAGAGTAAGCATCTGATAAATTATAAATTACCCTTTTCATTATAAAGTACCCTTAAACTTTGCCAAACAAATCTTGTTTTTTTTTCTCTCAAAATAAAATTTTCCAGGTACAGGCAAGCTTTAAATAAGTCTAAATTAAAATAGTACTCTTAAATAATAAATTCGTTAGAGTCAGTGTAAAATATTTACAAAAATGGGTCAACATAATTGTGTTTCTGTAAATAAAGTATTGAAAAATAAAAAAAAAATATATAAACTGAAAAAGTTAATTGCAGTATTTGCAAACGAAACACAGTTTTTTATAAAGAAAACATCGCTTTGTGCATACAAAGGTTTTGCTTCTAGCGATTATGTTTTCTAAAAAGACAATGGAACTTTTTCTAATTTATGATTTTTTTTTTATGTTTTGCATTTGTGACTGACACGATTCTGTTACGTACTGTTTATTGTGTAAGACAAGAAACAAAAAAAAAATAGTTTTTTGCAGTTAATTACAAAGAAGACTGAGTGATAAAACACTTTTAAATACCATTATTTTTTCAAGTAATGATGTATAGGGAGGCTCAGTGCCATAACTATCGAACAAAAGACAAAGACGTCTTCAAAACAAACCATCCGTCATGTAATTCTTTATGACTTGACAAATCCTGTTACTTCAATAATAATTTATGTAACCACGAGTGTTTAAATCACAGTTAATAAATCCCAGCGCCACATAAAGGCTGGAACGTGTTCGGATGGCACTACTAACCAGGATACCGGACCTATGATTTTTAACTAATATCTAATTTTACTGCAGTAGAGCCACGCATCAGCGTTTGTTGTAGCATGAATGGGCCGCCTCGACCGGGGAAGTATCACGACCTCACGGAATACCGGCGTGAAGTAGAAGTCTAACAAACTTCTGCGTTTGCAGGTAACCGGAGGCCCACACAACCCTCCCACAATTCTGGGGGGGGGGGCACTCTAAGATCGGCAACGCATCTGTTGTGCCTTTGGTATTGCGGGTGTTCATGGGCGGAGGTAATCACTTACCATCACGTGAGCCACCTGCTCGTTTGCCTCCCTTTTCTATAAAATAAATAATTGCTAAAAATTACAACAAACCTGTGCCTCATGACACTGACGATAACGAGCAGGTTACCAAGGACAGCCATGATGACAATGAGAAGGAGCACAGCCGTGCGCAGTTTGAACATAACCACCTGGGGCCACTCATCTTCGTCGGCGGCCGTAGCGTTGCCAGTCTCGTTGCGTGATACGTTTACTTGATCCATAAGGGGCGGCCTGGATAAAAAATTACATACAAATACTTTATTCTCTCGCTTTTCAGATTTTTATGTGAAATAAATGACCAGTTTTGTAACAAATCTAACGAATTTAAAGTCGTTAACTCACATTACCAATAACGTTGCGAACATAAATTTATAAATAAATAAACAAAAATAAATAGCAGAGGAATATTTACGGGGTTTACAAGAGTTATTAAACATATTATGTTAGTGAGGTATTTTCATAAATAAATAAATATCTTCACGCAATTTTCAATACAGGGTTAGACAGGGGTCTAGTCTAGATAATTAAGTCCCGTCGAGCCACCTTCCACCGATGATATTTTCGGGACAACGTGACAGGTGGTGAGCCCGTCGACGTCTGAGCTTCAATAGGGGTTTAAAATAAGAATTTACCATCATGATATTACCCTACTTAATAGAAAAAAGAACTCTCTTTAACATGACATATATTATAAAAAATTTAATGAACGCAAAATTCCGTATAACTATACCCAAACTTCGTGGTACATGTGCAACAATTCTAATCATACAGAGAAAAAAATTAAGAATTACGATAGGACGATTACTTGATTTTTAAAGTATTTATTTTTGTACAAATATAGCAGAAACCTAATTATGGTTCGCAAAGTGTAAAGTGGCTTCCACAAAACTTGTGATTTTTTAAACCTTCTGGTAAACTTCATGGTACATTAGAAATATATACAATATTTAAGTTTAATAACAATTTACAATATTCTAGTGTACAAGAAATTTTATTTCATTGATTGTACCTCGGTACTTTAGTTGGCAATATTTAAGCCGTTTTCTACAGTTTGAGCTATATTAATGTTTATGAAACTATGGGAATTAATAGGCATACTGAAACGTCACTTTTGAAATGTTCCATTATACGGTTGTTAATTTGCGGATTCTAGCTTTCCCCTCTGGAACATAACTCAAACTTTGAGGGACTGACATTTAGAGCTTGCCGGCATTGACATTTACACCGGGTAGTAACTCATATGAAATGATATAAATATTTATGAATGACGATTTCTATTGAGTATTTTCTACAGCGCAGTTTATGTTGCCGTCCTCTTATATTCTATAATTCCCATTAACGTGAATCCAACGCTGTCTAATTACGGTGTATGAATTTAGAAAGAATAGTTTATTCCTCTTCCGTGGGTGTCATACGATGCGACTAAGAGAAGTAATAGTTTTATTGTAGAGAAATGTAAAGAGAAACTAGAAGCCACTGCCCCTACCAGGGTAACCATTTCGCAATACACTAGACCAAAATTCACCAAACCGATAACGGGCATTTGTGTTTAAGGTGCAAGCTGTCTGGTAATAACCAATCAGCTTGCCAATGCTGGTGGTTATGAAAACCACTCCCGTACCCGAGAAGACGATGTAATGCAGTGTACTTTTACTATATGTTATAATGATGTTAATGGTAACAATAATAATCTTAAAGAAGTCAAAAGTATATAAATCACTTAATTAACAGAAGAAGGTGCGAGACAATCACAAAGACGAGAAAAATACAAAAAAATAACAGAACAGAGAACTATTTCCAAATCTCACTAGAAAAAGTTTTTACACTGACTTTTACACCGAAGCTTCTGAAGCTGAAGAAATTCATGAAACATTCTCCGACCGCGGGGATAGAAGGTTAGTCACGCTCCCAATAAATCCCAGTACCTTGTGCAGTGCGATTTATATTACGGGAAATCCCGTAATCCCGAATTACGGGAAATCCCGTAATTCGGAAAATTACCATGATCCCTCCACTGCATGGTTTAAATTAAAATGACCTGAAGAATATACGCTGAGCTTTTTGCCCTCGTGCTCACGACTCCTCAAGAATTTTGCGAGTCATGTTATTAAATTAAATAGAAATAAATAGAACTCACGATTGGTTACCTTTATCTTACACGATTTACTTTGGTTTCAAATTTTCCATCACCACACACCGCTACATCTCTCAATTTAGAAGATTCTCCAAAATTCATTTTTTCTATCTTGATTTCTTAAAAGATTTCTTCAATGATTCGTGCTGCAATTGTTAATAGGCATCTTTCTGTTTTTTTCTTTTTCACTGTTTCCGTTTCATGAGTTTGTTTGACAATTTCATGGTTCATCTTCAATTATTTAATTTCATTTTTTAATGAGTAACGCTCGAGTTGAATATGTCGCTACATTAGTATCTGTAACAAAAATTCAAATGTAAATATTTCTACATAATAAATAAGTATATTATACCTAATACCGTCGCTTATTAACAGACCAGTCGACGAAAATTTTACAGTAGATAATAATAACAGTACAATACTAAAATACGTATTATGAAACAGTCTAATAACAAAATATCTTCACGTCAATTCAAAAACTGGGGCAAACAGAGGTCTAGACGATTAAGTCCTTTCGACTCACTTTTCACCGAACACATTTTTGGGACAACATGACTGGTGGTGAGCCTGCTGCAGTCTTTATATCCAAGCCAACGATATATATGACTTTTTTTTTAAATCCCATTGGTACGTACCTACCACCTTGGGATCGAACTCGGGTCTCATGACTCCAATTCCGGTTACCCAATTACTAAGCTATCGTGACAGTGATATGGAAAAAAATGGTTGTTTCATCAAAATCGGTTCAGTAGCTTAAAATTCATTTCCTGTAGTTTAAATAAATTCATACGTACGTAAATAGGGACAACATCACATTGCTCTGATCCCAAAGTTATTAGCTAAAGTACTTGTGTCATGGAATCGGAAATAATTAACGTTGGTAACAAACACTCAGACTCGAGACAATGTAGAAACAGACCAAGACAGAGGTGTCCGGGAATCGAAACCATAACTTCAGAGCTGGCGAAATGCGACATGAAAACCGGTGTGGACGCCACTAGACCACGGAGTTCATTAAATTATATTTGGATATGTAAATCGGTTACACTTTGGCCGGCACCACTAAATTGGCTACATTATGTTCCACAGTCTACGCCCTACATCATTGGGCTGTTGACGCTTATCAAATGCCCTTAAACATAATGGCAGATTTACGACCGTGACGATTATGGTAAATCCACCCTTATGGAAGAGGCGTATATCCTGCAGTGGAATTTTATGAGTCGTAATGTATTTAGTGGATTTACTAAACATATCGTCTTTAATATTAGTATACAATAAAGTAAATATTTCCAACCCGGCCGTACAAGATAACACAGCGGGAATATGAAAATACTATAACCAAGTTCGGTCTGAGTTTCGAGTGGAAATCCATAAACTTTGACTACGTCTCCGTTGCCTTATAAATTACTTTTGTAAGTGCACTCACAACAATCTCTTTCTTGCGTCACTTTTATTTGCCCTTCGCTCACTTTTTGCAAACTTATCTTCTTTTGCCTTTTCTGTATTCGTTTTATTTACTGTTTATGGAACGAAACTTGATTTTTTCTTTATATTTGTGAATATTTTTTTGTATTGGTTTTCCAAGATAAAATGTATCCGGCTCTGGTAATTTTTGAGATGAAATTGCCGTCATTTGTCGGTATTTGTGTCATCATTTGACATTTTTTAGGATTTTCCCTCAACCGCCTCCTACGATACCCAAGGGAAGGAAGTATATATATATATATATATATATATATATATATATATATATATATATATATATATATACCATGTGGTTACGGCATATTCTAATACCGTAACCACATGGTACATAACAACTTTCACAAGTTGCCGGAGACTGGAAGTTTCTTGGAAGTTTTTATATGGAAAGAGCTTAAGTCTTTACAAAATAAAATGATTTGAAGCTATTTCATCGTTCTGAAATCCCTTTAATTCCACCTGGGATTTGAAAACTTGTCCTCATTTCTGTTTTTAGGTCAACAAGCAAAAAGCTTCCGTTGATATTTTAGATGCTCTGTATAGGCAAGGTAAAAAGCGATGTAATATTTTAGTGTAGTATTATTTTCTCTCATCATAGCAGATTGTTGACGGGCAGCAGCGTCTAAATTGCAAGGTGTTTAGTACTGTGATCGACAATCCGCTTGCCAAGCTTGTAATGGAACATATTCCTTGTAGGAAAGGTATATACTGGTCGCTTATAAGTTAACACTAAAGTAAATTGAATTAGTATATGGAATGGAGGATAATGCCCATACGTATTACTCCAAGCTTCATTTACTTTGGATAGTTTTAAAAAACAGACGTAAAATAATGTACTTATCACCATAATTTTATTTTGAGGTTGGCGATCGCAGTATCAGACAATTTTCAACTTAGATGCTGCTGGACTTTACCAGTCTGCTGAATTTTGGTAAGGTATTTTTCAAGATAAGTTACTCGTTGTAGATATTTCTAATTGTTCCTTAGTCGCCTTTAACAACACCCTCGGTATAAAGGGAGGTGGCTTACGGCGTTTTCGACAAGGAAAGGTAAAATAAATAGCAAGATAGGAAAAATGATGGTCTCCTAAAATGCTATTATAAAATGTGACAAAGTTTTCTTTTTAGATGATACCCCTATCCTACATCTGCCTAGATATACCTAGACAGATGTGGTCTTCGAGAAAAATGCTTATAAGCAAAACAATATTTTGCATATCCCAATGCAGAAGTTGAGATATTTTACTTTGCATTCCATTGATGATTATTTGCGACAACGCGAAAGATGAGTCGTTTGGCATCTTAGCGTCTACGACGACGATACAAAGCTTACCTAAGATCCTAAAAACTATTAATATACGTACATATATAGATAGGGACAAAATCACTTGCAACAAGCAACTAAAGCGCTTGTGTTATGGAATCGGAAACAACGAAGGCACAACAAATATCTAGACATGACAAACTGGAGAAGTGGTTGGAAGAAAAGTGGTTTTTCTACATCTACATCTGACCCAACCGGGAATCAAACCCAAGTCCTCTGAGATGGTGACTCCTTTGAAACCGGTGTTGTTGAAAGCTGCAAGAGCTGCCTCTTACATCAGTGGGTATCGTAAATAAATATATGATAAATAATAAATTAATAAATATCTTCACGTAATTCCCAACATAGGGGTAGACAGAGGTCTAGTCTAGACAACTAAGTCCCTTTGACCCACCTTCCACCGAAGATATTTTCGGGACCACGTGACAGGTGGTGAGCCCGTCACCGCCTTTATGTCCAAGCCAACGATATGAAACGCACATAGGTTTTGAAAAAACCCGTTGGTCGAACTGCCACTTGTGGATCGAACTCGGGTCTCTCGACTCGAAATTCCGACCACAATTCCCAATACAGGGGTAGACACAGGTCTAGTCTAGACAATTAAGTCCCTTCGACCCACCTTCCACCGAAGATATTTTCGGGACATCGTTACAGTTCCCAATACTGGGGCAGACTGAAGTCTAGACAATTAAGTCTTTTCATCCCACCTTTCATCGAAGACCTTTTTGGGATAAGGTTTTATACGTTTTAATGTTGCATTAAGTGTATTGAAGACTTCCGTGGTCGAGTGAAAATGTAGGTACTTAAAATAAAAATAAATAAATAAATACCTTCACGCAATTCCCAATACAGGGGTAGACACAGGTCTAGTCTAGACAATTAAGTCCCTTCGACCCACCTTCCACCGAAGATACCGGGACAACGTTACAGGTGTTGAGCCCGTCGCCGTCTTTATGTCCAACCCAACGATGTAATTCGTACATAAGTTTTTGAAAACCCCATTGGTACGAGCCTGCCAACTGGAGATCAAACTCGGGTCTATTGACTCGAAATTCCGACCACCCATCCACTCGGCTATCGTGACTTTACGGCTACTGATTTTTGAAAACCCCATTGGTACGAGCCTGCCAACTGGAGATCAAACTCGGGTCTATTGACTCGAAATTCCGACCACCCATCCACCCGGCTATCGTGAATTATTAATTAATATAGGTACGTACTTTGCAATTTTGTTGCCATCTATGTAAGTATTTATTTATACCTTAGACTAAGAGCTAAAATGCGCGGACATGATGCCTGATAGCATTCTCTATAATCTAATAATTGTGAATTATAAATGGCAGGTGTGAACGAAAAATAAAAATATAAAATATAAGCTCCTAAATTAACATAATAATACAGAATAGTAAAAATATAAAACGAGCATCTATTACGGCTTCCGCTAATATACGGTCTACTCTATTACATCAAACAAGTTTATGGAGAGATGAGAAGTTACGAGGTGGTTGGTGCCGTGCGTCGAATATCTTTATTTATTATCTCATGCCGACATTAAAACGCTGTTGAGTTGAATAAGTGGCTTTGGAACGCGCCTAGTGATTTCAAATCACACTGTGTTTTTATACCATTTCTTATAATAGCTTTATAATCTTATAACGTTTCAAGTTTTTACTGAATGGTTATCATTTATAATAAAATAAGTATACAGTAAATAAATATTTTCAATCATAGTCTTTTATAGGGTAGACAGAGAAAATATTGACAGAGAATATACTATTATCACGATCCGTACATACTTCTTACGTGTCAATCAAATTCATTAGTTCCTTCCCAGCACTCTAGACTCTACCTCTACGAGCAATTTGCTCACATAGTCTTCGAAAGTTAATCTCCACCCGTTTTAATGTTAACTATCTCGCTATATATTTTCTTCACAATACGAACTTCACTTATTCGCTCCCTTATCCTATTTAGTGCCAACATCTTCTTTCAAACCTGTCATACTGCGATTCCCTTCGTTTTGTTTCCGTTTGGCCAAGGTAACGCTGCACATTTTGCGAAGAGATCGCATCTCCACTGCATTCAACTTGCTTTTATACTTTTTCTGGCAGACCCAGGTTTTGCTGCCATATAACAAGGTCAGTACCAGCACTGCGTTTTGTATTGCAAGGCGTGCACTTTTTATAATACCCTGCCTATTGACTAACTCCAGGGCGTCGTTGACTCTGTTATAATAAAAAAAAAACTTTACCAGTAATAATAAATAAAAAATATATAAATATCGAACTCGGGTTTCTTGACTCGAAATTCCGACCACTCAACCACTCGGCTACCGTGACTCTACCAGTAATAATAATTTACCGCAATTGACATTTACATTGCGTTATACATGTAATAGGAAATAAAGTCCAGTGGTGGATATTTACATGTATGTATAAATATTTATCTTTTTAAATATGTATCAACGTAAGTATATTGTACCGCTAGCTTATACATTAAAATAAATTTATTATGTCACGTTACGCCAAAAACTTGGTGGGACGAAGAGAATTAATTGTCGAGGCCTCTGTCTATATACCCCTGTACAAACCATCATATTCACATAAATGTTTGCCTCTAGCGAGACTCGAACCCACAACTCCAGGCTATCGTATATTTAAATATAAATGTGTACAGATTCATTATTATTCATATAACTTTAACAGGTTATTAAAATTTCGTAATTACGTAAACTCTGTTGTTATAACAATGGAGTATGATTAATGTTCAGACGTTAAAAGACAGCCAATTTTCCGTTAGCATAATTAGAATTTTAGAAGTAATTAAAATCAATGGAGATTTTAAAGACAAGCTACTCTTAACGATGTCAGCAAGTGTTCTTAATTAAAGAAGATCACATAAATAGAATGCTTTCACGCTTAAATCTCAATGTTTCCAATTTAAGAACGAAAGCGAACATACATAAAATAAAATATCTTCACGCTATTCCCGAAACAGGGATAGAGAGAGGTGTAGACAATGAAGTCTTT